>CAODLS010848582.1:0-15578 GCA_948243855.1 Flueggea neowawraea
AGAATTATTTTGGATTGAGTTCCATGATTTCTAGAGTTGTTTAAGTTGTGGGACCATGTTTTGATTGGTTAGAAATGGGAGAAATATACGGGTTAGTTTTAAAGGGACCATTTGGTGTTATTTTGAATGAAAGGGACCAAAACTAAAATGTCCATAAATCTGGAAATTTATTTAGGGACTGAACTTGATATTTTACAAGGTGTTTAAAATTTATAATTTTGAAAAGTAGAAATCCAAATTTGTAATTTTTAGAAAGTTTCGATCAAATTTGTAATTTTTGAGAAATTAAAGATAATTTTGTAATTTTAGAAAAGTTGAGGATTTAAAAATAAATTTTAAATACTTTGAGGACCAAATAATAAATCCTAAATATTTCAAGGACTAAGTTATAATTTTCCAAGTCATGAGGACTAAAAGTAAGTTTACATTGATCGGACCAAAACTATAATTTTACGTAGATTTTGAATTTTGGATTAAGAATGATAGAATATCATTCGAAATATATTTTTGTGGATCTTTTGAGGGTTCGAGTTTTCATTTGCATAGCATTTGGTATAGCCACAATACCGCATTTCGACGAGTGAGACTTGACTGACATGTTCGCTTGGATTTCTTGGTGAGTGAATAACAGCTTCAGACACATAGGTTGTGTCTTGAAACTACTATTATTTTTGTTATGCTAAACATATTATTTTGAATATGGACTAATCCGAGGATTGACTAATGATTAAACTAGTTATGTGTTTAATAATCAGTATTGTGTTTTGAACTGATATATATGTCTTATATATCTTTTTATGAATTTTGATGCTAATCGCATGCTATGATTTTATACTATGTAATAGTATAAATTTGATTTGGTTTTCTAATATATGGGGCACTCGTGCTACGGGTATTAGTAGCCTTTGGTATACCAATGATATGAGAAATCTCAGCTACCAGGAATGCCGATAGCCATGTGTTCTAATCCAACACATGATGTGTTAGTGATTAGTGGTGGAGTCCACATCACATATGTTATAGTGCCAGATTCACACATTTGATATGGTCTCATATTTACGATATATGTTTTGACTCTGAAAATGTATTCGATATGTTTTCATGCCTACTGTTTGCTTTGTATGAGAACATTTTGGAAAATGATTTTCGAACGCTACTACATATTAGCGTGTATATATATATATATTGCATGTGGTAGTTTTGGAACTGTTTTCAAAACAGTCTTTGTGAGGCACGTATGAGGCGGTCTGGAGTGTTATTCCACACTGGGCCCTGACCCCCTTTATTTGTTTGTCTATGTTGATTATTGTATCTCAGGTTCACAGATTTTGGTTTCGGCAACTGTTCCACACTTTTTATTACCAGTGAGGCGTCTTTTGGTTATCGATGCCCTTTTTTGTCCGAGCTCTTATTTTGTACTGTTAGAGCTCCGTACCGATATGTTTTTGGGTTACGGGATTGCCATTTTGGCTTTTGATATGTTTACACTGATGTTATTTTGATATATTTTGATATATCTATCTAGATATATGTATATTGATTTCATATAAACTTATTTTATATCTCGTACATTTTTTTATAATTAAATGCTTTAATAAATATTTTGATAATTAAATAATTCGGTAGTATGTTCTGATCTTTGGAGGATTTTGCGCGATGAACAGGGCTACCATAGACGGTTTGCCTCGTACGCCGATCTTAACTCGATTTTGGGTCGTGACAGTCAACTCGGGTCCTATACTGTAATCTGTAGAGACATATAGTCTTGAAATTGTAATTCGATGGCCAGCTGGCAAACTTTAAACTGTAGAAACTTTAAGTCTCGAATGATGTACTGTATATGTGGAGATATATACTCTCAAATCATATCATGTAACTGTAAGAGAACTTAAACATGTGGGTCAAGTCTGCCTTTTAAGTCGATAATGCAAGTACCAAATAAGAATTCAATCTTTAGTCAAACTATGCTTATGAAAATTAAATGTAACGGTAAATCAGATCATGTCAGCATTTGGCATAAGGACAAGCCAAATCATATACACTGTACAATAAACAATGAGACATATCTAATAAGATCAACAATATTCCAAACTATTTAATTATAGAAAATTCGTTAATGATTCAAATATCAAACGTGTCACTTGTTAGCAATACTAGATATCTCATATATTTGCACGTGTAGTAAACAAATCATTTCACGTGATCATATATGCACATATCAAGACAAGCTATCAAAGTTTGCACATTTCATATCACATAGCAATCTAGTTTCTACTCACTAGAGCCTTCACCTTACCTGCTGAACATCGGAGTCCTCTAGATCTACACAGTATTAAATTTATATATATTAATATCAAATACTATTTTTTGTAAAATATTATGGACTAGTCTTTTAAATACGAATTCTTAGTTTAATATCAACTGACCAGTCGATGTTCTATTTAACACTTATGGAGATATAAGTTTTCAATTAACTTGATATAAATTATTTATAAAAGTAGACATCTTAGTATTTCTGTAAATATAAATTATGAATCCTAATTCCATTTGTAGAAGCTTTGGTAAAAATTTTAAGTCAGACCAATTGCTGTCCTATTTCTACTTCAGAACAAATTGAGCATCACTTAGTATTTTAATCATATTTCATTCATTGCAGAACCAAATTGAGCTCTGTAAATTGATTCAGATATATATTTCTAAAATTATAAATCACTTTTTCCAATTGTATCTACACAAATTTGTAGTAAATTTCTAAATTAAGACCATAGACTGCAACAGGAAAAAAAACCTTTCCTTAGCGTTTTAATCATGGTTCACTCTATTCAAATCCAAATCATGAACGGTTCATTGATTTAAAAACTAGACTCACATACCCCTACGTATGAAACATATTAAAGACTAATTCAATACACAAATTGCAGTAAATTTTACATCTGGACCTAAAATCAAGCTGTAATAGATGAAATAAATAATATGCCTAGTCTCATATAATCACGTATAACTCGACACATACATGGAATTAAACTATTTTCCTTTACAGGAAGTTGTAATACATAAATTCCTACAAATTCCACATTTTATACTTTTCCAAATTGAGTCTTTAAGGTTTCCAAAACCAGCATACAACCAGACTGTTCCTACTGAATCTGTAATCAGGCCAGTTCACTCTATTTCAACCATATATGTAAAAATAAAAAGAATTAGATCAAACCCTTTTATAGATATATAGTGAACACATAAATATACAAGTTTAATTCTTTGATGTTGTTTAGATTCCATCTCTAACAATTTCAAAAATAGGAAGCCAACAGAGTGTTGTCAAGAGTTTCTAAGTTTTTAGATTTACCTTTGGCCTATGCTTACTTTGATGCCATGATGAAGAGATTTTTTGTGTGTGTGAAAGTTTTGTACTAAGATGAGATTAGTCAGGGCTGGTATGTGTTCAAACAAGAGAGTTTACAAGGGCTCTGTGTGTGTTTGGAACAAAGGAAAAAGAATTATTTGAATGGCATGTCTAACGATTCCACTTTCCTTTCTTTCTTTGTTTTTTTTTTCATGTTCTCTTACAAGTGTTCAATTATTTCTAAAGTGTGGACCTCACTTGAATGAATGTGTTGGTGGTTTTTGACACTTGTACACACTACTTATTTCTTTATGTCTCATTTTCTCATTTATTCTCCTTTTAGTCCTTAGCTTACTTTGTTTCAAGAATTTTTGTTTTAAATTTCAACCCCATTTATTATCTCTAAACATATTGGACACATATAGAAAATAAAATTTCATCTCTAATTATAGATACAATATCATATTCTTAATTTGCACTTGTTGCGGTTACGCGATTGTACCTAATAATTAATTGTTAATTCCTTGAATATTTGTCTTTGTATCATAATTGTTTTAAACTATAAATAACTAATTCTATATCATAAAAATGCTTATGTACTGCATGTACTAATATATGTATGCTATGTATGATTATTTAAGGTTGGAGTGTTAAAATAAGTGAAAAAAAAGCCACTGGGTACCACTCGAATTTTGAGAAATTATGTAGGGAAAATGCAATGTACGTTACGATGGTTTACGTACACTAATCTACAAACAAAGTATGCTAAAGTCATTCAATCAAAACAGGGGAAATTAAAGAACACTGGAAGGTTTGAAATATTGAAGATCAATGTACGTTATGCATGATAGAAAAAATTGAGATTTGATGATCAGAGAATGAATGTTTGAATTTCACGAAGATTTAGAAAAAAACCAGAAGCAACGGTCAACTGGAATTTTCACAACGTACGCAAGCTTATGGGGGACGTATGTTAGGGTGGGTAAACGTACGTAAGGATGGACTCAATGATCGACTTTCCGCAAGTGCACGGTTATTGACACAATAATAAAATAACCTTAGGAGTATTCCTAGGATGTCGAACCCACATGGACGAGTGCTAGTTGTGATTGATTCACACAATTAAATAAAACATGTAAAGAAGTGATATTTTGGTATTTTGGGATAAAGAACATGAAATGTAAAAGACAAACAATAAAATAAACATTAGCACTTTAAAGACTTAACCAAGATTCCTACGTACTACATTTATGAATGGTTTATGGGATATAAGTGTTCTATCGCTATTTTCACCTAGAGCCTCTTTCAAGTTCATCTAGGTTATGTCTACATTAATTAGAAGGGTCATTTCAGCATCATTTAACTAAACTAGACTCATTAAGTTCTCTTGCGAATTTCATCGAACACCTTGTGGGCATGAATATTTTCATTTCATAAGCTAACAAGTCTAATGCTTGTCAACCTTATCTGGCCTTCTCCTTATGGTCCTTCAACTAGATTTATTAAAACTACAACTAATGATGGTTAGTCACAATCATAGTCAATTTAAACATGTCATTAAATAAAATCCAAAATCTCTACAATTATATCATTCAAGCACAAGAGATAATTACTACAAATATGACATTCAAAGTTCAAAAAACACAAACTACAAATATGGAAATAAAAAGCACAACTATCATTCATAAATATAGAAAATAGTTATCGAGGTCTACATCTTTAAGTCCTAACAATAAAGTTAAGCTACCATGGATTTTGTAATATCCCGTCGGTTTCTGATCGGATTCCCGGTAGTGTTCCTTTCAGTTCTGATTTGATCTTGGTCGTTGGAGTGTTGAGTGAAAGATTGATAAGTTTTATTTGGATTACTCGAGTTAGATTTTGTTTAACTCGAGTAAAATGAGCATGGATAACTAGAGTTAGCCTTTGGATAACTCGAGTAAGTAGAGGTGCATGTTACTCGAGTAAGCCCTTTGGTAACTCAAGTAAGCCGTGCTTGTGTCGTATTTCTGGGTAGCTCAACTCGAGTTGTCAAGAGTTGCTACTCGAGTTAGCCATGTGTAACTCGAGTTATGTTTCCTCTAACTCGAGTTAGAGTTCGGGTCTATATATATACCCCACCCGATTTCATTCGGCTCTCACTCTTATTTCTCACTCAAATCACTCACATTGCACCCATGAGTCATTTTTGTTGGTTCTCCTTCATTTCAAATCATCCTTTGAGGTAAGATTGAGCTTCTAAACTCTTGTTTACTTCATTTGCATCATTCTACCAAGAATGTTCATATTCGGGTTTTGAATAATGGTTCATAAGTTTGGTTATGTGTTGTTCTTATTGTTTTGGTCGTTTGGGTTTGTTTATTCAAGGTGTTGGGAGCCTAGAAACTCCTACTGTCAGCTTGAAATTCTTAGAACCAAGAATGTTATTGAAATGGGTTTGAAACCATTCGTTTTTGGTCGATATAGGATAATGTTGAGTTGTTTTGTTGATTCTGAGCATGGATTCATGTTCAAAAGGTTGTTTAGGGCCAATGTGGGTGTTTGGTGTCGATTTCCATCGGTTAAAATAGGAGTTGTTTGATTTCTGGAAATTCTGGGTAGTGGATAACTCAGGAAAGCCTTTGGCCAACTGGAGTAAGCCATACAGTGTCTAACTCGAGTTAGCTTCTTGTCTAACTCAAGTACACCAGGGTCTGGATAACTCAAGTAAGCACTATGACTAACTCAAGTTAGCCATGGCTCTGTGGGACCAAAGTGTGTCATTTTATACACTATGCATATGGTCGATTTCTGAGAGTTCGGAGACTCTTTTGAGAATTCTGACTACTTGAAAAAGTTGGTTAGCTATCATAGTATAGTCGGAGGACTATTTTGTAATTTGTCAAGTCCCGGGGACTAAAACATAATTTTGCACTGGTCAATGACCAAACTGCGATTTTATGTAGATTCTATATTTTGGATCTAGAATGATAGATTATCATTCGATATAGATCATTTGGGGGTCTTTCGAGAGCTCGCATCTGCATCTGCACTTCATGCATATGGTATTACCACAGTACCGCATTTGAGTTTGCTTCTGATATATCTATCGATAGATGTTTGCTTTGTTCAGCTTCCTATTCGTGCCCGAGAGACCAGCCACCGACGAGTGGGCCTGACGAGTGTTTTGTACTTAGACTTCCAGGTGAGTGAATAGCAGCTTTAAACACATAGGTTGTTTCTCGAACTGTATATGTTTTCTGTTGTGTATAACACATATTCTAAAATTTGACTAATCTAAGGATTGGCTAATGATAAACTGATTATGTGTATTAATCAGGTCTACTTTGAAATTGATATATATGTACTATATATCTCTCATTTGATTTTGATGCTTCTACCCATACTCGCTTTTGATACTATATATTAGTATGTTTTTGATTTTCTGATATGGGACACCTACTGGTACGGGGTAAAACGTGATCTTTGGTATACCAACGCTTTGATAAACCCAGCTATCAGGGTTGCTGATAACCATGTGTCCTGATCCAGCACATGATTTGATATGGATTGTGGTGGAGTCCACATACTTTTTTATTAGTTCTACACGCACGCCTTCTGCTTTGGTCCCATATATTTGTATATGTATTTTGACTCTGAAAACGAAAAATCATTTTATACGTCTCTGTGTTTATGATTGCTATGTATGCGAACCCTTTTGCGAAAGGATTTTTTGAAAAGTTATTACGTATGTATAACGTGTATATACATGTATGTTAAACTATATCTGCATGTATAGTTTTGAACTGTTTTCAAAACAGTCTTTGTAAGGCACGTAAGAGGCGATCTGGAGTGTTATTCCTCACTGGGTCCTGACCCCCTTTGCTTTTTCTATTTACATGTTTCCTATTGAGATGGTTCACAGATTTTGGCTTTCGACAACTGTCAGCATCCAGACTCCATTAAGGCATCTTTTGGTTAGTGACGCCTTTTTGTCCGAGCTAGTCTGTTGTTTCGTAGAGCTCTGCATCGGGATGTAGTTGGGTTACCGGGTTGCCACTTTGGATTTTATTTTGAGACTTCCGTTGTCTTCCGCATTATTGCTTTTGATATATTATTTATATATATTTGATTTACTATGTTTTCGATTATTAAATTTTTAAAAAATGTTTTATAATATGATGGGTCTGGATAATATGTTCTGATCTCTGAGGCTTGTGCAGGATGGGCTAGGCTTCTACAGACGATTCAACTTGTACGCCGGTCACGAGCTCGCAATGGGTCCTCACATATTTGTACAACAAAATATAAAAATAAACATCAACAATAACCATGACAACAATTACAAATTTAAAGAGATATAAAGGAGAAAAACTTATAGAAAGAAATCTTATCTAGGTATCCTTCAAGAGAACTCCTCATGGTTCAAGCTTGTTCTCCATCTCTTCCTCCAACCCAACAGAAATTTTCTTCCCAATGGAAGAACAAAGATATAAAAATATGCTCAATGGTTGGATCCTCCAACCCTACAATATTTTTCTTCCAAATGGAAGAACAAATAGAAAGAATTATGCATGAAGGTTGGCTCCCCTTTCTTGATGTACATATGAAGCGTATTTATAGGCATTTTGAAGTCCCAAAAAACACTAGACAAGTTTCCAAGTTGATGCATGCAAGTTGCCCACTTGTTGGCCACATTTTTTCCACTTTTGACCTCTTCCTGACATATGACTTTTTGTCCCCATGAAGATCGGCCACAACTATGACATTTGGAGATCACGACAGTGACCATGCTTTAACAGTAAAACCCTCCTTTCGTGCGTCAACAAATTTCGCACCCTTTGAGCCGATTTTTGTTGGACTTTCTTCCATTGATCTTCCAACTTCAATAACATGTTTTCCATGCCTTCTTCATCTCTTTTTCATCCCTTTTTATGTATTCCTAATCACCCTACAAAATACACAAAAAGTGTGTAAATTCGCTGATAATTAAGTACACATAGGACGAAAGTGCTATACTTTTATGCTTGGATAATTATGTAAATTTAGGATACATCAAACTCCCCCACACTTTCTCGTTTGCTTGTCCCTAAGCAAACCAATCTCAAACCCGAGGAAAGAATACAAATGTGAATTGAAAAGGTCAAACCATTCTTATACTATGCAAGTATGCGAGTAAAATGATAAAGAGAAGAAAACCATGATATTCATCAATAAAATGACAAAACGTGGCATTAAGAAGTGGCGATCCCGAAAGTCATGACAATCAAATCTCCTAATCTATTGGCATCTCCAAAGTTTATCTCCCCCATTTGCTAAGATTAAAATACATTTCTCTTTGATTTAGAGCAAGTTTGGCATGATTCATTCATTTTAAAATATTTGTGTTGTCTTGCATTTCATCCATTTAATTTTGTTGCATTCACTTTAGTTTTGGGTAATACAAACATAGGTAGTAAATCAAGGGTTCACATTTGTGCTGTTGCATGTATTAAGGTTTCCACCATAAAAGAAGTCTCCTTTTTTATGCAAAAACCGCTCATTTGTGATGAGTGCTCCCTGTTACTTAGAAAACCTCTTATGACAGTGCTTTGCATACTCATATCAAAAGATAACGGAGTAGATTATGAATATCATGTACTTGTCCTAGTTTAGGTTCACCTTTAAAAGTGAAGTATAATCATTTAAGCACACAATAAAAATGCTACTCATTCATTAAGACAAGCCTACTCCAAATTTTCAAAATTTAATCACTTAAATACAATCTTAGCAATAAGTTTCCAACTTTTTATTATGCCTCCACTAATAGACTAAGGTTGTTGATAGATGAACTCTAAACCTTGTCACCTAAACATACCTAATTAATGTTCAAGTGACCAACAATTATCATAGATTCTTCAATTAATCATGTTAAAAGCATACAAACATACTACAAAATTCCTTTGAACCAATGCAATCCAAATTTTATTCTTTTTCAAGTTTGGCATTTCCTAAACAAATTCGGCACAATTCAAGCGAAATTGAAAAATTTTAAGCATTTTCAAGCAAAATCAACATACAAACAATGACATATAAGCAATTTAACACAAGCATTCACTAAATCCTTCCCCCACACTTATTTTGAACATTGTCCCCAATGTTCGACAAAGTAAATCCGTATCAACATCAACAATAGGGAAAATTACAATTTTCATATTAAGCATAAAAGTAAAAGAGATAAGGTTTAGATTGCTTCTCTATTTTCTGCTTTCCTTGTGATTGCTCCTGCATTGATTGGATGACTCAAATTTTAGGAAGAAAACATGAGAGGTTAGTGGAACAAATGCATATATATCAACATGAAAGTGATCGACTTGTGCTTTCCATTGAACATCAACAAAATATTGTAAAACAACAACAAAAGTAAACATGCTCCTATACTAAAATGCAAATATGCATGCAAGTACTTTGAACAAAAGATAATCATAATTTAACATTTTCGTGGACCAAAAATAGTTTAACGTCATTATGGACGTATGCATTGGATATATTTGAAATGCCAAATAGTCCTCATGGTCTATGGATGGTTTCAATCTCTTACCATGAACCTCAAGTGCTTTGTAATCAATAACCATAGTGCCACTAGTACCACAATAATGAATGGTTAAAATCACAAATGGACCACACCATTACTTTGGCGTTTGCTCAATGTGATCTTCTTTCCAAGCTCCAAGAACTACTCAAAAGTGTGTAACACCTAAAATTCAAAATAAGCAAAAAAATAAGTAAAAAGAAAAAAAAAATCACTACTAGTAGTGTCGTCCCCGACAAAGGCGTAGAAAACTTGATCGAATTTCTGCAAGCGCACATTTATCAATGCAGTAATAAAATAACCTTAGGAGTATTCCTAGGGTGTCGAACCGACATGGAAAAGTGCTAGTTTTGATTGATTGAAGCAATAAAATAAAATAGGTAAATCCTAACAATATAGCTAAGCTACCATGGATTTGTACAGTAAAATATAACAATAAACATCAACAATAACCATGGCAGCAATTACAAATTTAAAGAGTTAAAGGAGAAAAAGGGAGAGAGAAATCTTCTCTAGGTAGCCTTTAAGACAACTCCTCATGGTTCCATCTTGTTCTCCATCTCTTCCTTCAACCAAACAAAAATGTTCTTCCAAATGGGAGAACAAAGATATAAAAATATGCTCAATGGTTGGATCCTCCAACCCTACAATATTGTTCTTCCATTTATAGAAAGAATTATGCACCAAGATTGGCTCCCCCTTCTTGATGTACATATGAAGCGTATTTATAGGCCTTTTGAAGTCCCAAAAAACCCTAGACAAGTTGCCAAGTTGATGCATGCAAGTTGCCCACTTGTTGGCCACTTTCTGTCCACTTTTGACCTCTTGCCGACAAATGACTTTTTGCCTCCCCTGAAGGTCGGTCACGGCAGTGAAATTTGATTGTCGCAGCAGTGAGATCCCTCTTCTCATGGCAGTGACCATGCTTTAACAAAAAAAACCTCCTTTCGCGCGTCGACATACTTTGTAACCTTTGAGCCGATTTTCGTTGGACTTTCTTCCATTTATCTTCCAACTTCAATAACATATTTTCCATGCATTTTTCATCTCTTTTTCATCCCTTTTTATGAATTCCTAATCACCCTACAATATACACTTTTATGCTATATACTTTTATTCTTGGATAATTATGTAAATTAAGGATACATCAAACTCCCCCGCAATTATTCGTTTGCTTATCCCCAAGCAAACCAATCTCAAACCTGAGGAAATAATACAAATGTGAATTGAAAAGGCTAAAGCATTCTTATACTATGAAAGTATGCAAGTAAAATGATAAAGAGAAGAAAACCATGCTATTCATCAATAAAATGACAAAACGTTGGCATTGAGAAGTGGCAATCCCGAGAGTTACAACAATAAAATCCCCTAATCTATTGGCATCTCCAAAGTTTATCTCCCCAAATTTTTAGGATTAAAATACATTTCTCTTTGATTTAGAGCAAGTTTGGCATGATTTGTTTCTTTTAAAATGTTTGTGCTTTCTTGAATTTCATCCATTTACTTTTATTGCATCCATTTTATTTTTGGGTGCTACAAACATAGTCAGTAAATCAAGGGTTCACATTTGTGCTTTTGCACTTATTAAGGTTTTCACCATAAAGGAAGTCTCCCTTTTTACGTGAAAATCGCTCATTTGTGACGAGTGCTCCCGTTTACTTAAAAAACCCATTATGGCACTACTTTGCATACTCATGTCAAAAGATAGCGAAGTAGATTATGAACCCCATGTACTTGTCATTGTTTAGATTCATTCCATATTGTTTTAAATATAAATTGCTCGTTTATCATAAATTTTGGTACTTTTATGGTTTGAATTGTATTTCTTAGGTTGATTGATGAAGCTTTGACAGAATGGAACAAGAACGAGCCTGAACGAAGCAAGAATGACATTTTTCTCATCTTTTGGAGCAGGACACGGACAAAAGCTTCAAGACACGGGCAAAAACCCATGGCCATGTCTTGTAAAATCTCAAAATTTTGTGCCTTTCATTGAAGACATGGTCTTGGAAGAGAAAACACAGTTGTGTCCTTGGCCCTGTCTTGCCCTAATTTATTGTTATGTGATATTTAAGTGGGTTTCAAAAACCTATGGGGGAGCCAACTTTGGGACACAAAATACACTCATTTTAGGGTCTAAAAATGTGGGAACTCAAGGAGAGCTCATATTGCATCAAGATCGAAGGAATTACGTGAAGGATTCGTCATGGATTCTTCTTCTCTCTCTAGATTCTCTTTGTATCTTGTTGTTATTCTCTCAATTATTATGAACTAAATACTTGTGCGTCTAGATGTGATGAACCCCATATTGACTATGTGATTGTTTGATTTTGTTAGTCATTCAGTTTATTTATGGGATTGAGACTCAATTATCATTTTTATTGCTCAATTGTTGAATTGATTGTTGCTAGCCTTTCGATTCCATTATTGATTCATGCATGTGCAATTGAAAGATCTTGTGCTTGATAGATCATTCATAATTGAGAGAAGTTGCATGCAAACCTAGAGATAGGTCGACATAAGTCCTCCGGATTAGGGTTAAACCTAATAGCGAAATTCACAAAATGATAAAGCAACGGTATGGGTTTTAATTAGGAAGAGATTTCGTGTAATCAACCTAGGCGTTAGGCAATTTCTAACTCGAGAGAGAGGATAACATATCGTAGAAATTTTCACGGTCCAATTGTCTAATTAACTGTCTGAATAACAAACCATTGTTACTTAGTTCGGTCTAGGGGGATTCAACATCTAGGTGCCGCTTCCCATTGATTGTTTATGTCTTTCTTGGCTTTGTGTGTTTGTTCTTGTGTTGGAGTCCATTTATTTTATATATTTGAAATCCCTTAATTTTTCGGTTAGATAACAAAGTGATAGTGAGTAGCTAGTAATCGTAGTCTATGTGGGATACGACAATCGGTACTCATAGGTCCACATACTATAGTCGATTGGTGCACTTGCCTTAAGTCTGTAGGTGTAGACGGAAGATACCATTCATCCTCAAAAGTAAAGGATAACCATTTAAGCACATATGCATTAATTAAGCCAAGCCTACTCAAAATTTGCAACTTTTTTATTATGCCTCCACTAAAGACTAAAGTTTTTTGATAAATGAACTCTCAACCTCGCCACCTAAAAATGCCAAATTAATGTTCAAGTGACCAGCAATTATCATAGATTCTTCAACTGATCTTGTTAAAAGCATATTGACATACTACAAAATTCTTCAAACCAACTTAATCCAAATTTCATTCCTCTCGAGTTTGAAATTTTATAAGAAAATTCGACACAATTGAAGCAAAATTTTTTTAAAAAAATTGTAAGAATTTTCAAGCAAAATCAACATTGAAGCAACAACGTATAAACAATTAAGCACAAGCATTCATTAAATCCCTTTGTTGTTTTTTTATATAAAGAGAGGAGAAAATGAGTTTAGAAGAAGCCTCTTTCGATCTCCCTCAAGAGAAATCTCTACACTTTGAGCCTTGGTCTCCTTCTCCTTTTCCAACCCTACAACAATATTATTCCAAATGAAAGAACAAATATGGAAGAATATGCTCAATCGTTGGCTCCAACCCTACAATATTGTTCTTCCAAAATGGAAGACCAAATATAGAAAACTATGCTCAAATGGTTGGTCCCCTTCTTGATTTACATATGATGAGTATTTATAGGCATTTTGAAGTCTCAAAATACCCTAGACAAGTTGCCAAGTTGATGCATGCAAGTTGCCCACTTGTTGGCCGTTTTTTGTCCACTTTTGACCTCTTGCTGACTTATGACTTTTTGCCCCCTTGAAGGTCGGCCAAGGCCGTGACATTTGGAGGTCACGATCGTGAGGTACTACTACCCACAGACATGGCTGTGAGCTGCCTTTTGTCCAGACCATGACCATGCTTTAACAGCAAAACCCTCCTTTCGCGCGTCAACGAATTTTGTACCTTTTGAGCCGATTTTTGTTGGAATTTCTTCCATTGATCTTCCAACTTCAAGAACATGTTTTCCCTGCCTTTTTCATCTCTTTTTCATCCCTTTTTATGCATTCCTAATTGTTAAGTTCAGTTTTTATGACGGTGATTGCAAAACATCCATGAAAGAAGTACAAAGTCGCAGACTTGCTGATATGCATCAACAATGCACGTTATACCTGCGTAACTCATGTTGATCATAATGAAAATGGTATCAAGGGGTGTTAAAGAGGATACAAGGTGCATAGATCATAAATTCCAAAAGAATAAAATATCAGATGTTCATCAAAGTGCATTAATGAGGATACAAGTCACATTCCACACTTGCAGAGTGAATCAAGGCACACTGAAAAGCAAAAGGTGCAATCTTTGATGAAATGCTTTACGCACGTTACAAAAGGTACAATGCACGTTGACGAGGTTCCAATGACAACAAAGCCAAAATGATCCTCGGGATTTGAATTTGAATATTCTCTGATATGCTGACGTGGATTCAAGGTGTGATCTTGAGATGAAGTCCAGAACGCAAGTTGAAGAAGGTACAAGGCGCATTGAAGAATGGTTGGGGGAATGTACATATTCTAGAACAAATATCAACGCCCATAGAACAAGCCACAATGCGCATGTATAGATGAGCAACGCACGTAGAATGTGTACAAGTCATATAGATTCCAATCAAGTCAAGGCAGTGGCTATTATAGTTCTTATAGGGCGCGTAGAATTGCTATCAAGTCACGTAGAACTCAGTTGTGTTGGAATTCTCGGCTCAAATATGACATTCATATACATTCATGACAGTGGATATAACAAAAATTTAATGCCTTGATGTCACATCCATGACCCAAATTTTGTACATATGAGCATGCATCGCATATAACGTGCATAGTTATGCATTTAATTGACATTGTATATATTATTGACACATGTTCTATATGGTTTTAAAATATTTTAGAGGGTGTTATGAGAGTAATAAATGGTTCAAAAGTGAAATTATTAAAGAAGAGGTCTAAACGGGTGGTTTCCTAAGTTTAGAGGGGTGGTTGTGTAAATATTCTTAGGTGGATAACCATGCATAATCTATAGTTTTTGAGAGTGATAGGTGTCAAGGGCATAAGGAAAACAGATATTAGGCAGAGGAAACGTGGTGGTTTCTGATTGGACCACCTAAACAGGTGTCACCTCATGCTTAGGGTATATAAGGGTTGTTGTAAGGCAAGAAGCTCTCATTATTTTCATTCTTAGATCACTGAGTTGAGAGAAAATAGGAGAGAAAAGGCAGAGGAAAGTGGGGGAAAAACACTTTGGCTTAGCATATTGATTTATGGTTTTTTGCATCTACTGCATCATATGAGTGAAGTAAGTATTTCTCTTCATTCATAAATGTTTAATATGCATTAGATCATGTATCTAGAGGTCTAATTCTGATTGGAACACGAACTGAGCATACAACACCTATGAACTGAAATATGGGTCTGATTGTGTCTAGATTTCAGTCTGTATCGCAACCCTATTTTGAGGCATTCGCAGACGGATGTAGTCAAGGTGTAAAGAATAAAAGTTGTTTATTTATGTGTCTACAATGTATTTGTAAAGTTTCAGATGCTACGTATGAGTATAACATACTGTGGATATGAATTAGTGTAAACAGGTCTATTTTGGCAGAAACAGTAGTTCGATATAGTACATAGACTTCATTTGAACGACGTAGAGTATGATTTTC
>CAODLS010848660.1:0-14737 GCA_948243855.1 Flueggea neowawraea
GGAGGAAACAGTATGATATGAAGTTGAGGATCAGGTTGCAAGAAGAGAGAGTTAGTGATGCCGGTAGTTCCATGGTGGAGACATTTTGGACCGCTTGTTCAAGGTGTAGGCTTTTGCATCAGTTTGAGCGGAAGTATTTGGTGCATAGTTTGGTTTGTCCTAGTTGTAAGAAGAGCTTTAAGGCTGTGGAGGTCGAGGAAGCCAATAAGAATAATGATGGGAGTGGAATTAGATTTAGGAGTGACAGGTTGAGGGCAAAAATGGTTAACTTGAGAGCGAAATCAGGGGATAGCGAAGGATTTGCTGATTTGGAGGGGAAAAGGAGGAGCAGCGAGAAATTGGGTGGTGTCAGCATGAGGAAGAAGAATGAAGGTGGTGGTGGTGGAGTATGGAGTGGTGGGAGGTTGAGGCCTCCGGGTTTGAAGAGAATTTTTTTTGCTGTTGATGAGTTATTGGAGAGATCAAAGCCGAAGAAGGTAAAATTTGCAGATGATGAAATGATAACACTGGCTGAGATGCAGTTGGAAGCGAAGAAAAAGGCTAGTCAAGAGAGATCGAAATTGAAAGAGAAAGAGAAGCAGCATGCCGAAAAAGAGAGGAACATTGACAAGAAGAAAAAGGACGAGGCTGCTATGAAGAATATTAAGGATGTTGATAGGGAGAAAAATGTAGCCTCAAGTAAGAGTAGAGATGAGGAAATTGAAACAAGGGAAGTTGTAAAAAAGAGTAGCAATGTTGAAATTGATGGAAATAGTGTGCCAAGGAAGAGTGTGAATCTGAAGACTGAGGAGCGTAGAGGTTCAAAGAGTTCAACGAATATGGCAGTGGAGGATTCAGACTTTTACGACTTTGATAGAGATAGAGTAGAGAGGAGTTTTAAGAAAGGGCAAGTGTGGGCTTTATATGATGATGATGATGGAATGCCAAGGCATTATGGTTTGATTGATGAAGTTGTTGCAGTGAACCCTTTTCAAGTGAAGTTATGTTGGTTTGATCTTCAAACTAATGGCGACCAAGGATTGATCGGCTGGCAGAAAATAGGATTTCATGTACCATGTGGGAAATACAAGGTTGGCAGGACAACAGTTACTAAATCTCTGAGTATCTTTTCTCATGTGGTTGAGTGCGAAAGGGCAGCAAGAGAAGTTTATAGAATCTATCCGAAGAAGGGCTCGGTGTGGGCAATTTATAGTGAGGCAGATGTGGGTGCAGAAGAAAGAAATCTTTCAGCAGCAGATAAGCAACATTATGAGATTGTTATAGTTCTATCAAATTACAGTGAGGTTCATGGTTTGAGCACAGCCTATCTAGAGAAAATGGATGGGTTCAAGACTGTATTTAAGAGGCGAGAGATTGGTTGTCATGCTGTTAGATTGCTCGGAAAAGATGACATCCGATTATTATCCCACCAGATTCGGGCAAGGAAGCTATCTGGTAATGATGTACCAGACCTTTTAAAAGATTGCTGGGAACTAGATCCTGCTGCACTTTCACCTGAATTGCTTGCTCTTGAATTGCAATGATGAATTGTCTTTGTATAGCTGTCGATTTTAGGTAGGATCTGGATGATGGTTGTTGTTAATAAGTTCAGTTAAGGAGTCATCAAACAAATCAATGCAATTTTTTCAGGTAGATAAAGCGGATGACAAATAATTGACCCCTCTTTCTCACTTATTAAAAGTTGATATTTCCTTTTTCATGTACTCTTCGTTAAAGGAAATGTCACATTAACAAAAAGAAGAAAGAGTGAAGAAAATCAAAAACAAGTTCTGAAAACAATGAATGGTCTCTCACATGTTGATCCTAATTACTCTGAGTTCGTTGAAGTCAACCCATGTGGGAGATATGGCAGAGTATCTCTCTCTTTCTCTATCCTGCACTTCTGTGAGGGTTTAGTTTGATTATAGCTTTATTTTTTTTTCCTTTTTTTTTCTTTTTCTGTCTTTGCAGTACAACGAAGTACTTGGAAAAGGAGCTTCAAAGAAAACGTATGAATCAAATTTCTTATCTTTGATTAATTGACCTGCACACCCATTTCTGGTTTCACTGTTTTCTTCAACTTTGTTGCTTTCTGATTAAATTGGTGGTGTTTCTGTGAATAAATCTGGAATCTTTCTGGGGTTTCGATGATCTTTATCTTTCGAGAAATAAATTGATTCGTTGGTCACCGATTTTTTTGGTAAAAGAGTTTTAGAGCATTTGACACTTTGGAAGGGATTGAAGTTGCTTGGAACCAAGTGAAGGTTTATGATTTCCTTCAAAGCCCTGAAAGTCTTGACTGACTTTACCATGAGATTCATCTGCTGAAGACATTAAACCATAACAACGTAATGAAATTGCACACTTCTTGGATTGACAGTGCTCATTACACCCTCAATTTTGCCACTGAAATGTTGAAATGTACTTTGTGGCAGTTAAGCATTAGCCGCAAAACCGTGTACTGCTTTCATTTCGTTGTTTTTCAATTGATTTCAGTTCTAAGTGGATTCTTTTGCTTTTTCTTTTTGGTTCTGATAGGTATAGCCTAAAACACCAGATGATTAGCATCAGGGCACTGTAAGGTCTAGGCAGATCTCAAGTGGACTTGTTTATCTCCATAACCATGACCCTCTAGTGATCCACAGAGATCTAAAATGTGATAATCTTTTTATTAATGGAACTCAAGGAGAAGTGAAGATTGGAGATCTTGGCTTGGCCACGATTCTTAGGAAATCAATTGTTGTACGTTTTGTTGGTAAGTTCAATTCACTGGAATTATGTAGCGAAGGACTACGTAAGTTATGTTATTCATGTTGTGGTACATTGCTCTCCTTTCTCCAGGAACGCCAGAGTTTATGGCACCAGAAGTGTATGAAGAGGAATATAGTGAATCGGCTGATATATATTCATCCAGGATGTGCATTTTAGAAATGGTCACTTCTGAATATCCATACAGTGAATGCATTGATCCCGATGACATCCGCAAGAAAGTTATATCGGTAAGCGATCTGTTTTTTCTCTTCCTTTCTTTTGCCGTTCCCTTTCTTCGCATAATGTTATATGCTTGAACTCTTTTAAGGAAAGAAACCAGATGTTTTATGCAAAGTGAATGGATCCATAATTGAGACATTTTGTTGAGAAATGCTTGGCCCCTGCATCACTTAGACCCTCGGCTAGTGAGTTGTTGAATGACTCTTTTCTCCAAATTGATCATAGTCAATCAGATTATTCGTTATTAGATTATTAAAGGTAAGTTGATGTTGCTTGAATCTTTATTGTCACCTTGAAATTGATGAAAATACTAATACCTATGTTAATGGATCCTCAGATGGATATAGCAGTGAGGCTCAAAATGAACTGGAGCATCGTCAGGTTGAGACTGAATTCACTGGAATTGAAAGTTTTGATTGTCATTATCATGAACTTCCATATATAGTTGATGAGTATAAAAGCGAAAAGAAGAGAGTATCATTTTGCGACTCCAAATTGCCGATAGAAAAGGTCAAGCTTGCATATATTTGTATTCCTTCCTCATCATTGCCAGTTCGCATTAATTTTCCCGCCTAAATTCTCTACTGAACTGAATTTATAGATTAATGATGTAATGATGTCTTTGCAGGTCGCATTCGGAAAACATATGTCCCTTTTGACGCAGAAACTGACACAGCATTGAGTGTTCCGACTGAAATGGTTCCAGAGCCCGACATTTCCTATCAAGGTGTCAACAAAGTAGCAGATATGATTAAGGCAGAGATTTCTTTTCTGGCACCAGAATGGAAACCATGGCCGACACTGTTTTCAGAACGACAGATGCCAGCAAAAACTCGAGATTCCGTACAAAACAATCCTATGGGAAGCAAGCCAAGTCTTCAGTTCAATCAAGGCATAGTTGAGCCAGGTTTCCCTGCAAGAAACCAAGCGATTTCCTACTTGGGGAACAAGCCAACTATTTAGGATGTAAATCAAGGATGCTATTTATTGGTATCACCAGTACCGCCATGTGTGTTACAAATATTGGTATGACAAATGTAGAAGCAAGGATAAAATCACAAGAAGAAAGGAGAAGCAGATTCAAAGAAAGAAAACTGAACTACAAGTTCTGATGAAATGAATCCTCTCTCCCATCTGGACCCTGATTACTCTGAATTTGTTGAAACTGATCCAACTGGAAGATACGGCAGTCTCTCTCTCTCTCTCTCTCTCTCTCTCTGTATGTGTGGCTTTTCTGATGGGAGACAAGCCAATTGTCCAATTGGTTGCTTTAAGAAACCAAGCGATTTCCAACTGTTTTTGGGCCACCATAGTTGAACCAACTATCAAAATTGAACCACAGATATGTATCGGATGAAGACTTCTTTGTCATCATCTCTCTTAAACAAACATTTTCTCTCATACATTCAAACTAGAGCCAGTTGAGCCTAATCATTGTTTAATGGTTTTCTATACTTGTTCGTGGAAGTGAATGGATTTTTTTGTTTCAAAATCAGTAGATATATATCTATGCATTAGATGATTCCTTAACTTCAATTATCTTGAATGAAACAGAACAGAGTTGTCAATCATTATCTAGCATATTGTTTGGTATAAATGAATTCCTTAAAATTTCAAGAAATTTATTTGTAAATTTAAATTTTATTGTTTGATTTATTTTTAAAAAAAATTCAAGTTCAAAAATTGTAAATGAAGAAATTGAAAGTAAATTAAAATTATTCATTTGTAAATCTAAATTAATTAAATATTATTTGTAAATTAATTTTATATCATTTTTATTTTAGATAATTTTATTGCACTCCCTCTCTCTCACTCACTGCCTTTTAATTCTAAAATAATATAAAAATATTTTTTAAAAATATTTATTAGTTAATTAAATTCATATTAGATAATTAAATATTTAATTTATATTAAATAATTATTTAAATAATTAATAAACAATTATTATTATAATATAATTATCATAATTTTAATTAATATTATAAATATAAAAATATTTTAATCACAATAAATAAATAATTTTAATTTTTAGATCACACTAAATAAAAAAATTATTTATAAATAAAAAAATTAAAATTTTAATACAGTTCAATTAATTTATAAATTTAATTCTTCATATTAATTTTAAGAAAATTAATTTCAAAGACCATGATTTTTATCCTAATTTATAAATCAATTCTCAAATTTTTAAATATTTTATACACATTTTTAAAATTTAAATTTGAGTTATATTGGAATTTTTTTATTAATGATTCGTTATTAAATAATTATTAAAGTGTTGATGGGTTGAGTGATTTATTTAAAATAAAATTTTAAAAATAAAACTATGCTTGATTCTATTTTACCAGACATATGAACCCTAATTTTACAGAACCATCACTGCAAACAAAACAATCATCAAAGCAAAGAACCTTCTTGATTCCTGTCATCAACAAAGAACAACAACAAAGCCAGAAATGAAATCTCAAAAAGCCAAAAACCTTCTTTAACAAATTCGAAATCTATCATCAACTGCCTAAGTCGCACAAATCTGAAACGAAATCTGAAATCAAAATCTAACATTAGCTCATTAACAAATTTGAAACGAAAACACCAAACCCACAAAGCAAAATCAATCCAACTTGATTCCTTTCATCAAGGAAGAACAACAACAAATACACCAAACCCCAACTTGATTCCACCACACAAGCCTCCTGGTATGTCTAGTCTATTACGGGAATTGATTGCTTTACCCTCATTCACATCCATTGCTCTAAGCCTCTACCCTCCTTCACTAATGACCATGCCCAATCTGTCAAAAGAAAAAAAAAAACAAATTAACACAAAATAATATCAAGAACACCACCATTTTCTATCTTCTGGGTTCAAATTTGGCTTCCCACTCTCCTCTTATTTGTCCCTGCTTCTCTCTGTTTCTCCCTTACTTCTCTCTTTCATGTCTCTTCATCCCTACACCGTCACCACCTCTCCTCCTTCCTCTCTCCTCTATTCTCCTCCATCACGCCACGATCTCAGACTTTGCACTATCTTCTCTCTGCAATTCTCAATTTCGTTTTCTTCTCTGTCAACACTCTCTATTTTCTCTCTTTCACAGCTCTCCCTTTCTCTTTTTGACTTCATCTCGCTCGCGATGAATTTGGCAACAAATCTGGCGACGGACGTTGGATCTTGTTGGTGACACACGACGGATCTGATTTAACGAATCAAGGTTAGGTTGAGAAGCTTTGACTAATCACTGTGTTGTGAACAGCAGCGACACCGACAAGTTGTTTGGTGATCGATTTGTGTTGTGTGAACGGCGGCGACGACTAAGGTTGTGGATTGTGATTGCAACAATTTTGAAACCTTGCTTTAAGAGCATCTCTAAACATTCAGACTTTTATAGTCATCCGCATTAATAATTTATTAATTTTTTATTTATTAAATATATTTTTTTAATTTTTAAATACGTATTATATTTTACTATAACAATTACAATCAATTATAATTTAATTTATTTATAATATATAAATAATAATAAATATATTTATTTTATATAAATATTTTTCTAAATTATTATTTAAGTTAAAAATAATATTTAAAATATATTTATCATAAAAATTATTTAATTAAATTTTAAAAAATAAATTAAAATAATAAATCAAAATAAATATTTAAATTAAAATAATATAGTTATCAATAAAAAAATAAACCAAATAAAAAAATTATACATCATAATCAAAAATAAAAAAAATAAAAAAATATATTTTTTAAACAAGTAGGGTTCATTTTATTAATGAATCTCATCATGTGATGCGTTTTATTTGCATGAAGCACATCACTAACCTGGCAATTGAAAATGAGTGATGTAGCTCATTCAATTCAAAATTGAACGAGAGCTGCTCTAACTATTAACTAAACTCTATTGGGTTCCTTCTTTTGACCCAAACAAGAGAGGAATGCTCGAATCTTCCTTTTAAAGAACAAGTCGTCGGAGGGAGAGAGTGTGAGGGTGGGAGAGAGAGAAGAGATAGAAGGTCTCGACATGTGAGAGATAAAAATTGACAAAATTAGTTGTGATTTTGAAATTTAAGGGAGAGTATTTTCATAAATATTTACTTCCGTTAACTCTGTCAGCTAAAAACCACGCATAAAGAACTAACTTATTATTTCTAAAAAAATAAAAACTGACTTATTAATTAAAACAAACCTCAATAATTCCAAAATTAATTTCTTCATTTTATGTTAATCATACTCATCAAGAACAAACAGCATTTATGAAGCAAAAGATTAAAATCTCAGTGGTCAATGAAGATAACCTCTGGGCACGTGCACGCCTTCATTTTTGTTGGCCACGTTGAAACTATGTATTGTCAGCCAATAAATTATTACTACCTTGTTTGTGACAATATTGACGTGGAGATAGAATTTTAAAAATCAGAAATAAATTTTTAATAACTAATAATTTATAAGTAATAATATTAATTTTAAATATAATTTTTTTTACATAAAAAGTCTTTTGTATTTTTAAAAACTTTAAACAATTTTTTTTAAAAAAATTACCTAATTATTAAATCATTTAAGAAGAAAATTTTTGATATATTAAAATAAAAAAATCAAATATTGAACTAACATATTTTTTTAATAAAATTATTATAATTTAACTAATTTAAAATAAATAATATTTTTTGGTTGAAGATGAATTTTAATTTTGTTTAAAAAATAGAGTTACCGTAATAAATGAGGGAAATAAAAAAGTATTTAAAAAATAAAATTTAGTGTTTGAAATTTTTATTATGTATTCATACGAATTATAAATTAAAATATAAAAAGGAAAATAAAAGCATAAAAAAAGAAAGTCAGAAAAGTAAAAATTGGGCCGGGGGAGGTGGCCAGGGGGCCTCGGACACATTAAAATATTCTTTATTAAAATCGTGTTTGATATAAATTAATTTCTTAAAATTTTAAAGAATTTATTTTGTAAATTTAAATTTGATATTTGATTTATTTTTTAAAAAAATTAAATTTAAAAATTAAAAATAAAAAAAAATTAGAAGTAAGTTAAAATTATTTATTTATAAATTTAAATTAAATATAAATTTTATATTATTTTTTTGGACAATTTTCTCCTTCTCCCTCTCCTTCTCCCTTCCCTCTCTCAATATAAAATAATGTATAAATATTTTAAAAATATATTTAATTATTTAATATTAAATTTATATTAAATAATTAAATATTTAATTTATATTAAATAATTATTTAAATAATTATAATAATTTTCATAATTTTGATTAATATTATAAATATAAAAATATTTTAATAATAATACACAAATAATTTTAATTCTTAAATTATACTAAATAAAAAATTTATTTATAAATGACATAATTAAAATTTTAATATATTTCATATCAAATAATAAAATTTATTTACAAATTTAATTTCTGATTTCATTTCATTTGATACAAAGAAACCGTATATCTTTCTGAATTTGATGATCATGATGGAATGAAGGAATGTAAATTACAAGAACAGATAGAAGCAGAGCTCGCCGTGGACTTGTAGCCCAACCGGTGATGCCCTTGGGAGTGGATTTAACTACCCGGATTCGAATTCGGCGGCATGCGAAGTTATTGGGTGCGTGAGTAATAGTCTCCCGTGTTGGGTCGAGGCTCGTTAAAAAAAAAATAGCAGAGCTCAAGAATAGAAAATTAAGTACTTCTGAAACACAATGAGTCGTCCGTCACATCTGAGACCAGATTATTCTGAATTTGCTAAAGTCGATCCATCTGGAAGATATGTCAAAGTATGTATCTCTTTCCCCCCTCTCTCTCTGTTCTGTAAGGATTGAGTTTGATTTCAATTTTTTTTTTTATTTGCAGTACAATGAATTGCTTGGCAGAGGCGCTACAAAGACTGTGTATGAATCAAAGTTTTAATCTTTTGTTAATTTTCTTGAAAACCCGTTTCAGACCTCAATGTTTTCTTTAAGTTTCTTGTTTTTCCAGATTGAATTGCTGATGTTTTTGGGAAAAATTGAAGCGTTTTGTCGTTTTATCAATGAGCTTTTTGCAAATGGGTGTTTCATTAAAATGTTGGTCATTGATGTTTTGATTTAAAACAGTTACGGAGCATTTGATGAGCTTGAAGGGATTGAAGTTACTTGAAATCAAGTCAAGCTCTATGATTACCTTCAAAGCTCTCAAGATGTTCAATGGCTGTATTCTGAGGTTCATCTGCTTAAGACTTTGAATCATAAGAACATAATGAAATTCCACAATTATTGGGTTGATCTTGCTAATGAGAACGTCAATTTTGTTACTGAAATGTTCTATTCTTCTTTGAAGCAGTAAGTATTTGTGCAAAAGTAAAAATATGTGATGGTTTCATTTCCCTTCATTTCCATTGATTTCAATTTGAGTAGATTGTTTTACTTTTTTTTTTGGGGGGGGGGGGTGGGGGTGGTGTTCTTGATAGGTGTAGGCTAAAGCACAGGAGAGTCTTTGTATAGCTGTCGATTTTGGGTAGGATCTAGATCCTGCTGCACTTGAGTTGAAATAATGATTTGTCTTTGTATAGCTGTCGATTTTGGGTAGGATCTGGATGACGGTTGTTGTTAATAAGTTCAGTTAAGGAGTCATCAAACAAATCAATGCAATTGTTCATATGATGATGTTATTAGATTGGTCTTGAATTCTTGAACTAGGTAGACTTGTTCATAGTGAAGGCTCCATGAGTTTTTTTTTTTTTTGAACTGGGCTCCATGAGAGTTTAGACCTGTTTTGTTGCAGTGGATTAATATCAACGTAGTGCAAGAAAGATAGAAATGCAGTTTGGCAGCGTGGAATCATGATTTGTTGCATATATGAAGGTCTAGAAATTAGATTCTGAGGTAAGAGCTGTGGAATTTCAGATCTTTTCTTGGAATGTATATGTTATCATAGAAAATAGCGTATGTTCTATGCAGATGTCCTAAAAACCTTCTAGTATATTGGATTCTGCTGGAATATTACTTTTACTCGATCGTTTAGTGTTCCTTGACTTGACTATTTCGAGTTAAAATTGTTATTTATATGAGAGGCTTTTTTTGTTCATTTGATCTTAATGAATTAAATAAAATCTCAGTAACTTCTCCGCTAAAACTAATTGTCAATGATAATTTTTACAACTAAAATGGTGAAGTTCTAAATCATATATTTTTTTGAGGTAGATATAGCGGATGACAAATAATTGACCCCTCTCTCTTTCTCACTTGTTAAAAGTTGAAATTTCCTTTTTCATGTACTCCTCGTTAAAGGAAATGTCACATTACTTGTGTTATTCATGTTGTGATACATTGCTCTCCTTTCTCCTGGAAAGCCAGAGTTTATGGTACCAGAAGTGTATGAAGAAGAACATAATGAATCGGCTGATATATTCATTCGGGATGTGCATTTTAGAAATAGTCACTTCTGAATATCCATACAGTGAATGCATTGATCCCGATGACATCCGCAAGAAAGTTATATCAGTAAGCGCTCTGTTTTTTCTCTTCCTTTCTTTTGTCGTTCCCTTGCTTTGCATAATGTTATATGCTTGAACTCTTTTAGGGAAAGAAACCAGATGCTTTATGCAAAGTGAAGGATCCAGAATTTTGACGGTTTGTTGAGAAATGCTTGGCCACTCTGTCACTAAGGTTCTCGGCTAGTGAATTGTTGGATGACCCTTTTCTTTAAATTGATGATGGTGAATCAGATTTGAGACTAAATAAGTTGATGGTTTTTGAATCTTTATAAGGTAACCTTATCTTGAACTTCATGACAGTAACCGATGTTAATGAATACTCAAATGGATATACCTATGAGGCTCAAAATGAACAAGAACATCATCAGATTGAGATTGAATCGAATGCAATTGAAAAAGTTGAGTATCATGATCATGACCATTCAGCAAATATTGACTTGAGTATAAAGCGAAGAGTAGAGATGACAGCAGTATCTTTTTTAGACTCCAAATTGCCAATAGAAAAGGTGAAGCATGCATATATCTGTATTCTTTCTTCAACCCTCATTATTGCAGACTTGGCAATTGTATTTTTGGGTTAACATCCTTTATCTTCTTTTAATAGTACAGATTGATTTAAAATCAATCTAATGACTATAAAAATGCCAACACATTCAAAAGTGTATGTGCAACAGATTAATAATGTGTGAGTTAATTATTACGCCTCTATGTTCTAGTGAACTTCCAGATTAATAATGTGTCTTTGCAGGTCGCATTCGAAAAGTATATTGCCCTTTTGACGTAGAAGCTGACACAGCATTGAGTATTGCGGCTGAAATGGTTGCCGAACCTGACATTACCGATCAAGATGTTAATAGAAGAGCAGATATGATTGATGCAGAGATTTCTGCCCCGGTACCAGCGTGGATACCACGGCCAACACTGATTTGCGAACGCAGACGCCAGCCAAAGCTTGAGAATCCGCACAAAATAATCTGATGGGAGACAAGCCAAGTGTCCAATTGGTTACTGTAAGAAACCAAGCGATTTCCTACTTGGGGAACAAACCAACTGTTTTTGGGGCACCAACTATCAAAATCGAACCAAAGAAGACTTCTTTGTCATCATCTCTCTTAAAAAAACATTTTCTCTGATACATTCAAACTAGAGCCTAATCAATAATCGTTATTTAATGGTTTTCTATACTTGTTCGTGGAAGTGAATGGATTTTTTTGTTTCGAAGTCGGTACAAATATATCTATGCATTAGATGATTCTTAACTTTAATTATGTTGAATGAAAGAGAGCAGAGCTGTCAATCATTATCTAATAGTCATACTCTTTAAGAACAAACAGCATTGATGAAGTCAAAGATTTAAATCTCGGTAGTCAATGAAGAAAACCTCTGCGCATGCCTTCATTTTTGTTATGGATCCATACGAATTACAAGCCAAAATAAAAAAAAAAAAGAAAAAGAAAAAAAAGCATAAAAAAGAAAGTCAGGAAAGTAAAAATGGGGTGGGGGCGGCTCCGCCACTAGAATCATCATGGGATTTTCTTGCTGCTTGTATTTGGTGATCGTGATGGAATGAAGGAATGTAAATTACAAGAACAGAAAGAAGCAAGGCTCAAAAATAGAAAATTAAGTACTTCTGAAACACGATGAGTCGTCCATCACATCTGAAACCTGATTACTCTGAATTTGCTGAAGTCGACCCATCTGGAAGATATGTCAGAGTATGTATCTCTTTCCCTCTCTCGCTGTGTTCTGTAAGGATTGAGTTTGATTTCAACTTTTCTTTTTTGTGTTTGCAGTGCAATGAAGTGCTTGGCAGAGGCGCTTCAAAGACTGTATGAATCAAAGTTTTAATCTTTTGTTAATTTTCCTGGAAACCCATTTCAGATCTCAATGTTTTCTTTAAATTTCTTGTTTACCCAGATTGGATTGCCGATGTTTTTGAAAGTATTTTGTGGTTTTATCAATGAGCTTTTGCAAATGGGTGTTTCATTAATATGTTGATCATTGATGTTTTGATTTAAAACAGTTACAGAGCATTCGATGAGCTTGCAGGGATTGAAGTTGCTTGGAACCAAGTCAACCTCTATGATTATTACCATCAAAGCTCTGAAATACTTGACATTCTGTATTATAAGATTCTTCTGCTCAAGAATTTGAATCATAAGAACTTAATAAAATTCCACAATTCTTGGGTTGGTCCTGCCAATAGCAACATCAATTTTGTTACTGAAATGTTTAATTCTTCTTTGAGGCAGTAAGTAATTGTGCAAAAGTAAAAATATGTAACGACTTCATTTCCCTTTGTTTCCATTATTTCAATTTGAGTAGATGGTTTTACTTTTTTTGGGGGGTTGTTGACAGTTATAGGTTAAAGCACAGGAGAGTTAGCGTCAGGACATTGAAGCATTGGTGTAGGCAGATCTTATCTGGACTTGTTTATCTCCACAGCCACGACCCTCAAGTGTGATAATATTCTTATTAATGGGAATGATGGAACGGTGAAGATTGGAGATCTTGGCTTGGGTGCAATTCGTAGGGAGAATCACATGTCACAGATTTTGCGGGTATGTTCAATGTCACTCAAAAGTATAAAGTTGTGTAATTCAGGTTGTGGTTCATTGCTTCATCAAACTTTCTGTGCACCTCTCATGTCTCCAGGAACGCCAGAGTTTATGGCTCCAGAAGTGTATGAGGGGGAGTACAATGAGTTGGCTGATATTTATTCATTCGGGATGTGTATTTTAGAAATGGTCACTTCTGAGTATCCGTACAGTGAATGTGCTGATAATGCTGAGATTTACCAGAAAGTTATATCAGTAAGCACTCTTTTTTTTTCCCTTCTCACCTAGTATTAGTCCAGATTTTAGCTAGGTAATACCTTACTGGTTACAAAATTCTCCTTACAGAATTCAAAGCTTAAACTCGAGACCTATGGCTTATGGAAGAGGAGTTTGTACAGTCTTGTTCTTTTTTCTTTTTCTTCGTTTCTGGCTGACTTATATGCTTGAACTTCGGGAGAAAAACCAGATGCTTTATGCAAAGTGAAAGATGAAGATATAAAAGAGTTTGTTGAGAAATGCTTGGCACCTGTGTCACTTAGGCTCTCTGCTATCGAGTTGTTGAACGACCCTTTTCTCCAAATTGTTGATAGCCACTCAGACTTGAGACTATTGGTTCATTCAAGAGACCTCATTGATAGACGACCTCATTTTGACCCTCTTGACAATTCTAATTCCTACTTTAATGATCACTCCAATGGAGATATCCATGAGGCTCAAAATGAGCACGAACATCGCCTGACTGAGATTGAATCAAGTGGAAGTGGAAATTTTGAAATGAGCATAAAAGGAAAGAGGAGAGATGAAGGCACCATCCTTTTGAGTCTCGGAGTTGTAGATAAGAAAGGTAATTGACTTTTCATCCTCTCTGTAATTTTTTAGTTTGGAGCATCTGCTTATAAAAAGGTAATTGAGTTAATAATACAATAACGTCTTTGTAGGTCGCATTCGAAATATATTTCCCTTTCGACATGAAATTCGATACCGCATTAAACATTGCGACTGATAAGTTGACAGTATCGATTGTAATGTGACAAAAATAGCAGATATGATGCAGAGATTTCTTCCTTGGTACCGGAATTGAGGCCAGGGCAAGCAAAGTACTCAAAGAGGCGGTTTGAACAGTTAGAAAACAAGAAAAACGAGACGCATGATGATGCCAAACCAAAACCATCACAATGGAATGCCATGGCTCAACAGAAACCTCAAGATTCCGTTACAAACAATCCGTTGGGTTGCGACCCAAGTGTCCAGTTGGGTCTTGCAAAAGGGCTCTCTTCCCACCAAGTGCTTTCCATTTGGGGATTAAACCAAGTATTTATCTTGGAGTTCCTCTTGGGGCACCTACAACCACCTTGCATCCAGTCTCTACAAGGGAGCCTATCTCTGAGCAAGCAGCTTCCGACTCACAAACTGTTCATCTCAGTCTTGAATGGAGGAGGGAGGTGGAATTGGCCGATAGGAAGTCCGAAGGACCCATACCACCCCCACCGCCAATGCCACCTTCACCCACCCCAGCCAACCCCACCGGAAGTCCGGAGGATCCGTACTACCTCCACCGCCAATGCCATTGATGTATGCTAAATTTGCATATATAATTAAGCAAATATTTCTAGTATTTTCATTCTTCAATTGAGTATTTATTGTTAAATTTATATATTTTTGGTGTTTTGTTGGTTTGAATTGATTTGCATGGAATTGAATTTAAAAACGCAAGAGAAAAGACATGA
>CAODLS010848858.1:0-13444 GCA_948243855.1 Flueggea neowawraea
AATGTTAATAACAGGAAGAATGAGTATGAGCAGGAAAACGTGGATTCTGGTCCCCCTCCTGATGCCGATGAATTATTCAAGAAAATGAAGGAAACAGGGCTCATCCCCAATGCCGTTGCCATGCTTGATGGTCTCTGCAAAGACGGCCTCGTTCAAGAAGCCATGAAACTCTTTGGTCTGATGCGCGAGAAAGGTACCATTCCAGATGTTGTCATTTACACTGCTGTAGTGGAAGGCTTCTGTAAGGCTCAGAGGTTCGACGATGCCAAGAGGATTTTAAGCAAAATGCTTGACAATGGGATCACTCCTAATGCCTTCACTTATACCGTCATCATTCAAGGCTTCTATAAATTCAACCACTTGAATGATGCTGTTGATTTTTGTCTCCAAATGTTGGAGTCCGGTCATTCTCCCAACATCACCACTTTTGTGGGCTTGATTGATGCCTTTTGTCGAAACAAGGGTCTTGAAGAAGCTCGAAGGATCGTCACTAAATTGCAACAAAATGGCTTCTTTCTCAATGAGAAAGCCGTCAGGGAGTTCTTGGACAAGAAAGGAGCTGTTTCTTCTTTGGCTTCGGAAGCTGTGTTTGGCAAAAAAGTCAACAAGAACCCATTTGGAGGAGTGATCCCTCCGCTTTCGTAATGACTTCTCCGCAGGGTTAGTTTTTCCATTTGCCTGCTCTTCTCTTGAATCTTATTGCAAAATCACATGAGGCAGCATTTGTTATACTGTTACGTGGATTTCGCTCTGTTCTGTTGAAATTGCTTATGATGCGATCTTGGCATCTTCTAGGCGTGTCTTGTTGAACATGTGTTCTGGAAATAACATAAATGGATAACATGTGCTTTTATCTAGCTTTCCATGATTGTCACTTTTGAGTTGCCTTTCTTGTATTGGGAACTCAATTCAAACTACAATGTCATATTTCAGTTGACGTTGGATGCAGATTTAATATCATATTTAATCCGTGCCTTTTTTTTCTGTTGTTGACTTTAGCTTTGTTCGAACAAACATTTGATTTTCTTTAAAGCGTGCAAGATGGTGGAGTACCTGGTGTTCTTTCTTCGTCAAAAGGTGATCCAAGTTCTATAATTTTCAAACTAATAAAACAAAATAAGAAAAAAAATTTAAGCTTTGCTCAGTTTGATCTCCATTGTCACTATTCCAAACTTCTCGATCACTTGGTGGTTGCAGTTATGAAATTATTTTCAAAGCTAATTTTGCTTGTGATTTGTGATGTACGTGAGAAAAATTCAAAATTTGAGGTCAATGGTATGCAAAGCCACCTAGTTATTTCCTTATCATTTTTGTCGCTGTAAAATTTCTTCACTTTTGTCATCTGGGAATTGTAAATTCACGCATGCATTTCACTTACATTGCTTAATCGATTCCTTTCCTCTGCATGAATAAAGAATGTGTTTTTGTGAGCTAGGCTGACCCTTCTTTTTAGCAGTTGCCATGGACTGTAATTTGTAGTTGATGACTAAGCTTCTTGGTCACTGGTACCTTTTCGAATTTGATCTTTCAATGTATGTTGATTTTTTGCAGCTTTCTTATTCATGTTCTCGTACAGATTTGAGCTTGTCTCCAACCCCACCACAGCTCACCCCTTAAACTTTAAAGCCTTTATAACTTGGACTTGGCATACTTTGTTATTTGTACTGCCAAACCCTATATATAATACAAACACGTGATGCTTGTTGAATCACCATCTACTTCAATCTGCAAGGTGAGATTTTTGTAAAAATGTTGCAATGAGACTAATGAAGATTTAAATCCTTAAATTTACATGTTGAGAAATTAGATAGATTACAATGTGTTCAGGAAAGATTGCTTGCTTCTTGTTTTAGTTGGTCATACATGTATGTGTGTTTGATTGCATAAAGCAGCACCAGTCTAACTTTGTGTTTGACTGGTGTAAATCAACAATTAATATATTTGATCAGTACAAGTGTATTTATATATTTGATTTCATTGATTAATTATGACAATTCAATGCAATGAATAGTTTACTTGGCTGTGGTTGTCAATTGCTTTGCAATATATTTCTTTTGTTCATTTCTCTGGATAAGAAATATTTGACAATGTCCGTGCAGTGGTTTCCTTCTTTGCTTCAGTCAGAGAACAAAGATCCCATATTTGAAGTCTGTTATGTCCAATACTAACTGTTGCATATGTGAGTTTGTTGCCTGGGGGCAGAAAAAAAAATGATTTGAATTCATGACATCAAAGTCATAGTTGAGGGAGCCATACGACCTACTGTTATTTCTTATGGAACATGATTGAACTTTGTCTAGTAGTTATGGATGTCTGCTATATGAGTATAATAATTATATGAGAGTTTTTCAGTCTACTATATGAATAATATTATTCCCTCAGAAAACGAAAGAGAATAATAATGCAATTTCAACCATCAGATGATTATTCTGTTAAATGGTGAGCTATTAATATGCAGGGGTGTACAAGGGAGTTCTTAGATCTAATATTCTTTTGGGAAAATTATATTAGCGTCCCTGAATTTATCATCATTGTATTCTTAAGTTTTGAAAGGGTTGTTATGCGTTCGCGTTTTAACGGAAAATGCGAAAATACTAATATACGCTTGTATTTTTTTTAATTTTTTTGTCATTTGTCCCTCTCTCTGACTTTTCTCTCTAACCTCACTTTCTCTTTCCTCCTATCTTTCTCTCTTTGCCTCTCTCTCCAAACCGTCGGCCTCTTTTCCCTACCATCACCAATCAAAACCCACCAAACCCGTCGGCCTCTCTTCCCGAGCTTCCTCTTCATTCCCCTCCAAAAGACCTCTCTTTGTCCCTTCCCTCAAAACGACACCGCCGCTTCCTCTCTCCATCTGCCATGTCTAGTCCTCTTTGTCTGCTGCGTTGCACACCAGGGAAGCTCGTCACCGTCGCGCCTCTGGGGTGCAAAGAAGAGAGTCGTTGGAGTGCAACAAGAGAGTTGCACCGTCCCCTCTCTCTTTCAGCTCCGATGGGTTTGTTTTCTGATTTGGGTTTGTTTTGTTTCTTGTAAATGATAGAAAATTGGTGTTGTCTTTAAGATCTCTTCATCTCTCTGTTGCCTCTCTTAATTTTAGTTTTGTTCTTTTTTAGATTAGAGAGATTAGATGAAGAATCCCCTTCGCCATCTCCTCTGCCACCAAATTCAATTTTGTTCTGGGTTTTATTTTTATGGTTTCGAGTCTTTTGACTTTTTTTTGGGTTTGTGATATGGTTGTTTGTGTGGCATTTTGCTCTTTGGTTATTTCAGAGGCTTTTGATTTTGTGGAATTGTTGGCCGTTTTTTTGGGTTCAATTTTGTTGTCACTGAGAGATGTCTGTGTCGAGTTTATTTGGTTATGAATAATTTCAATCTGGAGGTTTGCTTTTTCTTTGACATTGTTTGTCCCTTTCTTTTCCTTGCATTGCAGAGAGATGGCATTGCAGAGAGAGACAGAGAGATGTCGGATTGAGCGAGAGAGAGAGAGAGAGAGACATGATTTGCAGTGGCAATGTGGTTTGAGAGAGAGAGAGAGAGACATGGAAGGAGGACGATGTATGAGTGGTTTCGGTGAGGAAAACAGAGACGATGAGTGAGAGAGATTGCGAGAGAAAAAGATAGAGAGAGATAAGAAAGACTAAGAGACAGATGAGAGAAAAAGATAGAAATAAGGAGAGATGTTATGAAGATGAGGGCATAATAGTCATTACAGTCACGTTGGCATGCGTTTCACATGTTATATTACCAAAAAAATAACATGTCTTGTTAGTTCTGGATGACATCGTTTAAGAGCAAGATATAATAAGAGTCTTTTCAAAATTTAGGGTCGCAATGAGAGATTATGGTAAACCTTAAAGACACTAATATAATTTTCCCTATTCTTTTTTAGGCTTGCCTTCTGAATTGTATCAAGACTTTTGATAGTGTATCATTAAGATGTAATTTTGAATATTTGAGCTAATGGGAGCTAGTTGCGTTGCCAATATGAGAAGGCTAATCTTATTTATAGATACCTCATTTTATTTTCTTTGAACAAGGTAATTGGATTTGATTGTTGTAAGTATTGCATATCAGGGATGACCTCAACTAGAGTGATCTAGAGAAGGGATGCAACTTTATTGTTGGCTGGCAGGATCTGAAACATTAGAAATTACAGAAGCTCTTCAAAAGATGGGTAAAAAGGGAAAAAAACATCCATCTTCTTGTCTTGGGCAGTAGCAAATACCAGAGCCTCTCCTCTTAGGCTCTTAAAAAGATGACCTTTTTGATTTCTCTTAGGCAGTAACAAAGGGATGTCCTTGTTTTCTGGCATACTATTTCTCTTCTCCTATTTGTCTTACTGGAACTAATGAGCATATGTATAGAAGTGCCCGATTTGTGAGGTCATTTAATAATTTAACTTTTAAGGTATTAGGCTTTGAATCTCAGACCATGTCCGTTTACTCTCCATTTCTTGCAGCCCTCTACTTTACCTTCGGTTTCAGCTTGGTGCTAGCAAAATTATCATTGCGCGAAAGCATAAGAATCATCTATTAACTCTTCTGGTGTTTTGGTACTTGTTTTGGAGCCATCCTTTAGCATCAAAATTTATTTAGTTAGCGTCTGAAGAAAAGCTAAAAAATTGTTGACGCGAAATGAGGAGGAAGGTCATGTGTCCGCTCAGACCTCTGAGAGTTGTGAATAGCAAATCGTACAACGTGGTGGGTTATAGTTTAATGGAAGAGAGCAGAAGTTATATACATGCAAAGAGTTGAGGCATTCTTCATGCTCCACCAATGTCATTGTGATCTAGTAGGCATTATGTTGGTCCCTTTTTGTTTGTTCATTTTGTTAGCTTTCTGGGGGGAGCATGCTCCTTATTCCCAAGTGGATTTATTTAGTTTAATTGAATGCTACAACTTTCTGATAAGCAGATTTATTTGAATTAACGTTGCAATTTTGAACTTCTAATCGTGGATCTCTGGACTTGGACATGCTTCTTGAATGGAGAAATGACTGATTTCAGAAGCAATGGAATGAGGAAGAAATAGTTAATGCATGCATATTGTCACGAGCTTAGAGTTTTAGTGCATGGACTTCACTCGTGCGGTCACCTGGGACTCACGCATACCCGATGTTCAACCTTTATCCGTCTCAGATGCTTACTAGTTTCGCCCTTCCATGGGCTCATCAGGGGCCCGGGGACAGCTCCCGATCAGTGTGGTGCCTAGATGGCATGCAGATTCGTCATAGTTAAGTCCTAGACCAGCGACAAGCTCCCCAAACTCAATTGGGTCGGCATGCCTAACTCAAGACAGACGCAACACCTACGGCACATACTCCACACTTTCTGTTGCCCCGCAACCCACACTTTAGCTCATCAGCAAACATTTCGCACATCCTACGTGTCACGATACTTGGTGCGTGACATTCTCCCCCACTCAATTCACGCATGCCCCGTGCATGAAGGGGAACTCTTTCCCATCCTTCAACGATTGTCGCAGATCAGTGTGCGACTACCCTGCCTACTCGTTTCCATCTTCGAGGAGAGCCACATGTGCTAGACCCCACTTCACTTTGGGCGCGCACGGCGTGGACTTGAGCGCTCGGCGCAGTATCACTGCAGCTTCCTGCCTACTCGTCCTCACCTCCAAGAGGACCCAACTTGCGAGCATCACTCAAGATCATCTGCGCCTCGTGTCGGACTCGCCAGCTTGGTAAAGAGCGCTCGGTAAACTACGTAGCGTGCACACTTCGGGCTCTGATACCACTTGTCACAGGCTTAGAGTTTTAGCGCAAGGACTTCACCCGTGCGACAACCCGGGACTCATGCATACCCGAGGTTCAACCTTTACCCGTCTCCGATGTTTACTGGTTTCGCCTTCCTATGGGCTCATCAGGGGAGCGAGGACAACTCCCGACCAATATGGTGCCTAGATGACACGTAGATTCGTCATAGTCAAGTCCTAGACCAGCGACAAGCTCCCCAGACTTAATTAGGTCGGCATGTCTAACTCAAGACAGACACAACACTTACGGTACGTACTCCACACTTTCCGCTGCCCCACAACCCGCACTTTAGCTCATCAGCAAGCATCTCGCACATCTTGCTTGTCATGATACTTGGTGCGTGACATTTAACTGTAACGGGCTTGGACTTTCACCAACGCTCGTTCGGTACTTGATCACACACTCATTTTCAGGTCAGCCTTGCACACACTCGGATCACACTTGATCAAGAACTCAAGAGAGGGAAAGAGAGAATGCACACAAGAGAACTCTTAGGCAAGAAATGCTCTATTCACTCAAACTATTGGATGATTACCAATGAGAGCCCCCAAGGGGTATTTATACACATCTCTCTCCTACAAAGAATGTTTAGAATCTTCCAGACTATTTTAGCATATGTACAAGTTCTACTAGTCTACATAATTCTTTAGAATATTCTACTCAACTCTAGAGAAATTGGGAAGAATTGGGCAAACTCCTCCATATCTTGGACGTTCAAGCCTTGACCCGTGTCATTCTCCCTCACTTAAACCAAGCGACGCCCTCATCGCGTCCTCCTCGCAAGCTTGGCTTGAGCTTTTGTACCCCCATCATCCTTGAACTTACGAAGCGTCAAGATCATATGTGCACCATCGATTTCTCTCTTGACGGACACAAGGATAGGATATGGTCCATCGCAAATGCAAACCATGTTGTTATGTAGAATCAAGAATGCCTTCTTCTTATCCCAAAATTCCACACCCAAGTAAAGATGCCTATCATCGAGTGGAGCGATAGTCATGTCGAGCTTACCTCGCCACGTCCCCAGTTGCACCTCCACATCGCGAGCTACGCCCTCAATCGACAAGGTTTTGTGCGTTGCACTTTGCACGAAGCCATCACACTTTTGGTACTGGACACCAAGCTCCTTGGTCACGGCCTTGGACATATAGATGTTATCCGCGCCGGTGTCCACAATCGTCTCGATGGTCTTACCCTTGATCATGGTCTCAATGAGCATGCGACCAACTCTTGGTCCATCACTTGCTTCAACACCTTAGGCTTTGAGACTAGCAAGCTCTTGGAGAGCCTCAAGACGCAACGTACTCTTGTCCACATCTTGACTTCTCTCGCCCTCGTCTTGCTCCTTCCTCACGGATGCAAGCGCCGAAAGCTTCCCACGCTTTGGGCAATCACGGATGCGGTGCGGTCCATCGCATAAGTAGCAAGTGATCCCTTTCTTTGCTGAATCTTCCTTGTCATCCTTCTTCCAACGTCCACCACCATTGGACTTGGACGAATTCTTCTCCTTGGAATGCTTGCCTTCGATGGAGTCACTCTCATCTCCAATACTAGACACATCCTTCTCCTTGAGTTTTCTCCCATGAGCTCGAGAAGGCCCATTGGAGAACTCGATCAAAGATTCTTCCACGGCCATCGCGGAAGCAAGATCTTGCACACCCCTTCGCTCTAACTCCAACTTCGCCCAAGTTTAGAGCCCATCCTTGAACGTGAATAGTGCCTCCTTGGCTGGATAGTCGGGAATCTCTAAGATCAACTCTGGGAATTCCTTGGCATAGTCTCACACACTCCCACTATGCTGCAGACGCCTCAAGTTGGCCCGAGCTTCCTCATCCGCATCGGTGGGGTAGAATTGCCGCTTGAGTTCCCTCTTGAACTCACCCTATGTGCCAATTGAGCAAGTCCCCTTTTCTATGTCTCCACATCTACGTCTCCACCAAACCATCACGGTGTCGATTAGATAGCAAGCTGCGGTGTCAATCTTCTGATGCTCATTGCGGATGCCCACAATCTTGAAGTGTTGCTCCACACTCCAAAGGAAGTTATTTGTCTCCTTCGCGCTCCTTGACCCACCAAACGTCTTTGGCTTAGGAACGTCCATTCTTGAAGGAACTAGACTCGAGAGAGTGGTCATGCCACCTCCTCCTTGAGCCACCACGCTCTTTACCAAAAGTAGCTCATCAAGAGCCTTCCTCAACTCACGCTTAAGAGTCTCATTCTCTTCCCTCAAGGCAACATTCTCGGCCTTCAAGTCACTCATTTCGATAGCAAGTGTAGCAACATTCCCCTCTAGCAAGGCTAACTTGGCAAGAAGAGAACTCTCCATGGTCTTCACATCTTCGGAAGCATTAGAGGCAACAACATTGATGGCACCAATGAAGTCCTTGCAGAGTTGAGTTTGCTCATCCTTAAACTCCTGCAACTTCAAGTCCATATCATCGATCCTCTCTCGATCTTTCCTTACGGTGATCTCCACCCTTGAGAGTCTAGCAACCACCTCGCTCAAAGTATCCCTTGTGGTTGACTTGTCTCTCTTGCCCTTGCTAGCCGCGGGAGGAACCCTCTCAACCTCCCTTGCATCATGCGTTGCATCACCACTTGAAGCCATTAAAGCAAATTCGCCCACAAATCGAAATAGGCTCTGATACCAACTGGAACGGGCTTGGACTTTCACCAACGCTCGTTCGGCACTTGATCACACACTCGCTCTCAAGTTAGCCTTGCACACACTCGGATCACACTTGATCAAGAACTCAAGAGAGGGAAAGAGAGAATGCACACAAGAGAACTCTTAGGCAATGAATGTTTTATTCACTCAAACTCTTGGATAATTACAAATGAGAGCCCCCAGGGGGTATTTATACATATCTCCCTCCTACAAAGAATGTCTAGAATCTTCCACACTATTCTAGCATATGTATAAGTTCTACTAGTCTCTATAATTCTCTAGAATATTCTACTCAACTCTAGAGAAATTGGGAAGAATTGGGCCAATTCCTTCATGTCTTAGACGTTCAAGTCTTGGCCCGTGTCAAGATGCAGGGTCGGTCCTGACAGTTCATTCCACTCACATGCCACATGCTACCTATATTTTTTATTCATTATTTACGTAGCACATTACCGATTACTAGGTTTAATTTCGGACAGTTCCGAAGAGGAATAAGATACCCATAATTTCGGATATAAAAATGAACGTCAAGTATGCCGGTTGCCACTGTACTACTAGTCAACTACATAGAACAAATGATCACGTCAGCAATGAATGGAAAGTCTGCATGTATATGGATAGCTACCATTATATGGTATACTTGCATTGTGATTGCGTTCCGTCAAATAAGGCAGGCTCTTATCGGGCTGATCCGTCAAATAAGAGCAGCTTGTATGATCACAGTAAAGAAGATGAACAAGTAGTAGTGTTTAGAGTATAAACTACAGGATGAGGATGAGCAGGTCACTTCCGGAGAGATGGTTTGAGGACATGGAGGGATGCGACGAAGCCCAAATGTGCTCCATATGTTTGGTGGAGTTCCAAAAGGAAGACGCAGTGAGCCAAGTTTCAAGATGTAGGCATGTGTTCCATGCTAATTGCATCCACAAGTGGATAGAGAGGGATGAGTTTACGTGCCCGCTCTGCAGGTCCTTTTTGTTACATGTAGATGCTAATTCTCCATTTATTTATTGAACGTGATTAATGTATATTATTTACTTTCTTTGTCCTTTTTGTTGCGTTGGAAAGGCCTTTTGTGGCCAATTCCACTTCTGCTTTGATGTATGTACATAACAGAGGCTAGTAGGCCACCTCATCAAAGAGGTTTTGGATATTGGAGTTTGGGGTTGACTGCAAATGGTTATGGATGACACATAGATAAGGACTTGATTAAAGATCATCTTAATAAGATATAAAGAAATTAGTATCTGAGTCCTTTTGTTGCTCTACTTAATAGACTAATTCTCGTGTTTTTTTTTTGAAAGTAAGTTTATCGTGTTTTTAACTGATGAAATTAACGGAAATAAAAGTTTATGGAAATACCCTACCTTAAATTCCAAAACCGCAGGCATTAATCTTAATTTTTCTTTCTCACCCTCTCCTTTTCTCTCAAACCCAGAAAGCATCTGCACCATCGCCGAATCCCAAACTTCCTTACCACTGTAGCTCACTAGTCTTGCTTTATCAATCAAAGGCTGCAAAACATTGTCTACTCCAATAATAAAGTCTCCTGTAATCTTATACACTAAAGCAAGCATAAATTCAGGCTGGTCTGACCATTTCGAGAAGTGATACTCTATTCTAGATGCAATTGAAGAAACAAATTCATCGATGGCTCAAAGCCTCATGCCGGACGAGATCCGCGTCGCCACCCCTCGGTCCGTCCTCGAGTCGTGGTGCTGACGGCAGCAGAGAAGAAGCCCGCCGAGAAGAAACCCAGAAACATCTCTTTTTCTCGATCTAAACATACCCAGCAATTTGAAAAGAGAACCCATTTAGCACACCTCTCTCTCCCTCTATGCTTCTTCTTCGTTGACCACCATCTCTCTCCCTCTTTGGATATATCTCAGTTTTCGTTTTCAGGGAAACAGAAAAATCACAGTTAAACAGATGTGCAAAGCTCTCTCCCTTTTTGAAATGGTGATTCAGAGTGGTAAAATCAAGAAGAGAAACCAAGAACAATGGTGATTCGGAGACTGGAAATATGCATCTGGTGAGACTGGCGTTGGAGTTTGTTGTTGTGGTTGCAGAAGCAATTGGCATAGTTATTTAGCAAAACGGTTCGCCACGTCAGTCGAACCGGTCTTTTGTTGCTCCGGTTCCTTTTGTTGGTTTTCTTCCGTGAAAATTCATTCTTATTGTATCTCATTTTGATTCCTTCATGGAGTTGAGGTTAGTTCTGTTTTTTTTTTTCTGTAGCCAGATGTGTAGAATTTGTAGATTGGTCAGTGTGAGAGAGATGAATTGTTTTTGTAATTTGTAAATTTTGAATCTTTTTTATGTTATAAAATCTTGAATCTTTATTTTCTTGGGCTTTGTATTTTCTTTTTCTTTGATCAGTTGGCTTTGTATTTTCTTGGTAATATTGATGAGAGACAATGCAACGATTTTTATCTATAGTTGTTTTGAATTTTCTGTCTTTCTAATAAATCTTCATTAGAACGGAAATAAGTTATGTAAATTAATCCCATTTATAAAGGTGTAATTCTCCAATTATCTGTTTAACTTTGTATTTCAAACACGGTGGTGTTGGTGGGTTCAGTATTGGTGTGTTTGTAACTGGGTGTGGTGGGTTCGGGCTTGATGGGTGGCGACTAGTGTTGCTGGTGATTGAGATGTGATAGTGGTGTTGGTGGATTCGGCGTTGGTGTTGACAAAACAAAGCATCGGCAAGATCATTCCTTTATTTTTTCAAGAGGAAGGGACTTGAGTGCAAGCTCTTAAATCAGAACATGTCCTTGTGTTGGAGATTGAGATTGTTGTGATTAGCCTTTCTTTTCTGTATTTGTATATTCCTGTAGGATGATGATAATTCTGATGGAATAAAAGTTTTAGATTCACAAACATCTTTCATGGTTTATTGCTTCGTCAGTGTTTGAAGTAACTTATTTGGAGGACCACATTTCAAAGTGGTGAAGGAGTGGGGAAGTAGAAAGAAAAAAGGAAAAAGAAAGGAAAATTAGAGTTCAATATGCCTCGTGTCTGTTCAAACAGAATCATATGCAATTTTGTTTTTAAAATTTCATTTAAAATGAATCACGCGATATGTCAGTAATTTACTAATAAATTAATAATAAACTACTAACAGAAATATTTAAATACAACTGATTTTAAACTTCAATGATATATATGTAATATTTTAAAAACACCAGAACTCACCGACTAATTAGGACAAACACAAGAGATTCAAAAATTAATTTTCCTAAAATATATAGTAAATAATGCCTCATTTGCATTTATCACATTGATATGGCATGTCAATTGTCAGTTAATAACATCTTTAATGATACTCTTTTATTTTTTAAAATTTTTTTGATAAAAATTAGAAAGCACAAAAAATTATATAAATTAAAAATACAAATCTCCTCTAATGCAGCATTGTTACTCTTTAGGGCATTAATAATGAGAGGTTAATAACCTGTTAAGAAGAGTATAATGAAATGAACCACTTCATCTATATGAAATGGTTCACGAGGTGGGATAGACCCCACTTATTCCTTTACTTTTATTTTTTAATTTTTTAATTTTCTTTATGTTTTTCTTCTTTTCATTTATTTCTTTTATTTTTATTACTTGTCTTTGTTTTATTTTTTATTTTTAATTAATTCTAAAACACTATAAATAGACTTTTTTAACAATCTATTTTTTCAATATTTTTAATCAATTTTACTACATGACAAATAGACACTATTTTTGTCACGACCCATTCCCGGGACCGCGACTGGCGTACGAGGCGAACCGTCTGTGGAAGCCCGGCCCATCTCGCACAAGCCTCGAAGAACATAAACTACCCAAATTCATATTTTTAATCGGCTTATTTACCGTATTAAACCATTTAGCAATGATACATTTTTCAAAAAAATAATATTCTCGAATATATAATTAAAATATATTCATAATAACAAAATACTAAATAAATAATTTAAATAAAACTGTTAAACCTTTTTTTAACAATTGTGAATCCATACCCACTACTCAGTGTGGAGCAACTAACATACACAACATTTGGCCCTAACAACAGGGCACTTACTGCACGCGGAAGAATCAAACGACTGTTATCCGCTACCTGAAAAATGAAGTAAAACAAAGATAAGAAAAATAAAAGGGTAAGTCCCCTTAGTGAGCGGATAACACAAAAGAGCGGCACAAGCGCCTCAAAAGATTTTGAAAACATTTTCAAAACTACCACAAACACGTATATATCCAAATAATATCGTATATATATATATATACACTCGTATATATATAATTTGATTCAAAAATCTTCTTTGAAATCATTTCACATACAGAGCAAACAACAACCAACTATCAAAATTTATTAACTGGAGAAATTAAATAAAATATTTACTTTCTCAAATCCAAAATGTTTAAAGTATTTTCTTTCAAATACTTTCCGAAATATCTTCCAAAATCTTGTATTCACTTTCTAAAATATTTTAGAGATAAACTCAAATTTTTATTCTCAAAGGTAAATACCAAAGTATTTTCAAATAAAATACCGAAGTATTTTTCCAAACAAATTTCAAACGATTTTCACACTGTTGTTCAAAACATTTTCATACTGAGAACTAAAACTCATCCTCCTCGAGTTACTCCAACTCGGTATTTCCAAATAAATTCCAAAGGATTTTCTGAAAATATTTCCAAAACATTTTCAAACTTTAACTCAAAACATTTTCATAATGGGACTCAAAATTTCTCTTCCTCGAGTTCCTCCAACTCGATATTATAGCCACACAGGCGAATCATATAGCCAGACAGGCGAAAATATAGCCACACAGGCACCATGGTTTTATATAATATAGCCACACAGGCTCAATATATAGGCACACAGGCAAATGATACACTCTGTGTATCAATACTACGTTTTCACGTAGTTTGGTGTCCCACATCAAAACATTTCACAAAACCTTTCAAAAATATTCAAAATATTCCAATGAATATTTCTTTGAACACATATATCATTTT
>CAODLS010848937.1:0-19706 GCA_948243855.1 Flueggea neowawraea
TAGCCGTTAGAGTGCATTTATAGTCGTTGCAGTCTGGAATCATGGATTACTCGAGTAAGCTAAAATTGGTTACTCAAGTGAGATGATGAATGGATAACTCGAGTAACCAGTTGAGTAAGCGGAAACTGGTTACTTGAGTAAAAGAGCTAAAACTACAGCATCAGGAGCTTTTCTTTACTCAAGTGACACTTTGATTTACTCGAGTGAGCCGATAACTATCACATTTAAATCTCCAAGAATCCAACTCAATTTTGTCCATCATCAAAACATAAAAGGATCATAATGTTGATTACCCATGATCTAACAAATAACATTCCAAAAATTGTCTTCAACATCAGGCTTTGGTTTCTCCGCCTGAAGAGAATTTTGGGTAAAATAAGGTTGCTGTTCAAAAAAGGAAACATCCATACTTACAAAAAAATTGTTTGAGGATCATAACACTTGTATCCTTTTTGTGTGAAGCATAACTAAAAAACCACACATTTTACAGCCTGTGAGTCAAGTTTTGAACAAAATTGACTTGGCACATGAACATATACCATACAGCCAAAAACCTTAACAGGTAGGTCATAATGTAACCTAGTGTTGGGAAAATATTCTTTGAGGCACGTAAGTGGTATTTTGTATTTTAACACTCTAGTGGGCATCCGGTTGATCAAATAGGATGCCGTTAAAATAGCTTCACTCCATAAATATTTTGGGATAGTGCAAATTTTTTGAATAAGTCCTCCACCTCAATTTTTTCGTCATTAAATAAACCCAACACAAGAGTGTATGATCGTCAATAAAGGTAACAAATAACCTTTTTTTGAGAGAGAGTATGAATTTTAGAAGGACCTCAAAAATCATTATGGATGATATAAAAAGGTTTGGAAACTCGGTAGGGTTTTGGTAAATATGTAGAACAATGATTTTTTTTACCAAAATGCAGTTTTCACATTGAAAAGAAGAATAATCAATCCCTTTAAATAAATTTGGAAATAAATGTTTCAAATAAGCAGAACAAGGGTGTCTTAGTCCAAGATGTCATAGCATTATTTTGTCTCAAATAGAAATTGTTCTAGTACCACTGAAGCCTTGAGCTTTTGGTTTACTAGTAGAGATTTCATCAAAGTAGTAAAGACAACACTAGAGCACGCCCAATCATCATTCCTGAGTTTTGGTCCTGAAATTCACAATGAGATTCAAAGAAAGTATTAAAGAGCAAAAACCACACTAAAAGGGGGGTTGAATAATGTGGTTGTTTCGGTTTTGAATCTCTTTCGAGTTTGGCACACAAACAAAAAGAAACAACAAAGAACACATAATTTAGAGTGGTTCGACCTAACTCCTGCCTATGTCCACTACCTAAGTATCACCACTTAGGATTTTCACTATTCTTAATCTTTTCTTACAACTTTCACTTTCAAACTAAGTGAGAACTCTTACAATTCTTGATTCTAGTTCAATAATAAACCAACATAGGATCTACCATTGATCTCAACCTCACAAACTCTCTAGTTTGAACAAATAAATCGCTTGCCAACAAATTCGAACAAGGATACAAGTAATAGAAAATATGAAATAGGCTCAAGAACACTTGTATCACCAAGAACAATGAACAAAGATAGAATTGGGGATACAATGAATTGAAGATGCATTGTTGTTGTACCCTCAACTATTCTGGAAGTGTATTTACAATTCTGACTTGACTTACTCGAGTAAGAATCTTCTCTACTCGAGTAATTAAAGATTTATGATCGTTGTGTATTGATTTGTTTTCATATTAGACTTGATTGACTTGAATCTCTCAGCTCTAAAAAAATCACGTCCACCCGAGTGAGAAAAGCTCCACTCGAGTAACTTTGGTTTGGCACACTTCTGGTCTTTCTAAAAGGATCGATCACTCGAGTGACAATAACCTCTAATCGAGTAACATTCTCCTCTGGGTACTTTGTTGATTTTCTGGGCATGCTTACTCGAGTAACTTTAGTCCCTAGTCGAGTAACTCCAGTCCCTACTCGAGTAAATTTATCAACCAGTGGCACTCTGGACGTTGGTCTTGCTCGAGTGATTTTGTCTTCTACTTGAGTAACTTCAGACTTCATGTATTCTGGGCACATTGTTTCGTCGAGTGACTTCAAGTTTTGGTCGAGTGACTTCAAGTTTTGGTCGAGTAACTTTGTACTTGTTTAAGTCTTAGTAGAGTAATACCTCAAATCTTTTTTCTCTTGGGCACTACAATTACTCGAGTGACTCTCATGCTTACTCGAGTAACTCTTCTTTATTTCAGATAATTTATTCTTTTGGAAGCCTTGCTTAGTATTGCTTTTGGTTAACTTGTTTACAAACATTTGTTCATCATCAAAATATAGGTGGATCTAAATATGAACCACCATTGGTTTTACAATCTCTCCCTTTTTTATGATGACAAAACATTGAGAAATTTATAGTGTCCACCTAAGAAAATGTCTATCTTTGGAAAAACACAAAATGTAAAGAGTTGATCAAGGCATAAAATCCATGTCACAAGGGTTAGTCCATTCATCAATGATATCCTCCAAAAATCATACTTATAATGCCAATTTGTCTCCCCCTTTTTGTCACAATCAAAAAGCGTATTGAATAGAGAAATCAAGAGACCAAGCAATGAAAGAAATAACCAATTGAACATACGTGCAAATAACCATCCACCATAAAAGTGAAAATAGCATAACACATAATAATTCAAGTACATATCAAAGTGAAAACATAGTTAAAAAAAAATACTTGAGTGCAAATAAAGATACATAACCAAGTTCAAATGAAACATAACAAAGACAAACATAAGGAGGATGCAAATGATGCAAGTGAAAATGTCGATCCATTAGAGAGAGACATCAAAACATGACAATCATGGCATATGAGCGGAAGTGGCTGATGGAAATGAGCAATTAATCTTGTCCCAAATCTTGTGTACTATGTCGGAAACTTTCTCCAATACCTTTTCAATTGTGCTAACTTTTTCTTTGAGCTATTGGAATTCCTTAGCACTCATCATAACTTGATCCAAATCTTAAGGAGCATATGCTCTAGTTTACCTTCCACTCCTTGAACTTGGAACAGTTCTATCAATGCCATCCACCTGATAGCCTATGTTTTATTGATATAAGAGACCACTTATCAAAATAGAACACTCTATCCATCGAAGCATGTCTCTCCTTCCTTTTTCAGCCTTCTGATCAATTTTCTCAATGATATTTGTTACATCTTTTTTTTTTTCATTTCTATATTATAAACATATACAATAAAAATTAAAATAAAAATTGATATGACATAGGCAATAAAGCCTATTTAGTGAATTTAGGGCCGTAACAGAAACGTTATGAGACATTAACACTCCTCCATCAACTCGTCACTTATAAATAGACATCAGTATCAACATCTGGGGGTACGTTCTACTTGCTATACACACCCATACTCTGTAGAATTTTCCGCTAACTTAAGCATTAGAGATTCCCCCGGAGAGCAACTGTTGACTTCGGTTTTGATGATGATGACTGCAACACATCCATGAAAGATGTGCTAAGTTGCAGACTTGCCTATGCAAGTCACGTTGATCATGATGAAAAAGGCATTAAGGTGCATTACACTCGATACAAGGTGCATAGATTATACATTCCAGAAGTGCAAAGTATCAGATGATCATTAACGCACGTTACACAATGTTCAACGCACATTATTGGAGTTGTTAAATGATATAAGACGGGTTGTAGAGCAAAAGGTGCAACCTTTGAAGAAATGCTCAATGCACGTTACAAATGGTGCAATGCACATTGATGGGGTCAGATGAGGACAAAGCCAAGACGCTCTTCGGGATTTGAATTTGAATATTCTCTGATACGCTGACGTGGATTAAAAGTGTGATCTTGAATTGAGATGACAACGCACGTTACACCATGTGCAACACACATTGATTAATCACTGGGTGATAATGTATATTTTGGATCGAAGAACAACGCACATTGAGAAAGCCACAAGTCACGTTAATATATGATCAACACACACTGAAAGCGTACAAGTCACGTTGATGACAATCCATTCAAAGTTGTCGCTACTAGAGTTCTTGCAAGGCCCGTTGAATTGTTATCAAGTCACGCAAAACTCAATGGTACAAAGTACAACGCACGTAGAGGGAGATACAATGCATGTTGTACAAGGAGACGTCATTTAAAACAGAATGTTTCATTATCTGACAACGACTACTTTGAGGCTCCAATATCTATAGCTTTAAAAGTAGTTATAAATAGACATCCCTGGACAGAAGAGAAGTAAGAGATACCCTTACCAATAATTACTAATCATTTTATCACTCTTCTCTACCTTTCTAACCCATTTGAGATATTTACTTGCAATCATATAGTTGGGTTTGTCTGAGCTTAAAATTGTTATACTTTTGGGTTTGTTCTATAATAAGCAAGGTTGTTTGCTTGGGGTAGATACGTTTTCTTGTTGAGTCTTAGAAAAACAAGAGTGGTTGCTAGTGAGTTTTAGAAAACTAGAGTTTCAATTTCCTAGTTGAGCTCGCAAAACTAGAGTTTTAGTTTGCTTGTTTTATCTTGAAAACAAGTGGTTTTAGTTTTCTAGTTGAGCTCACAAAAACTAGGGATTCGGTTTTCTTGTTGAGCCCCAAAAATAAGGTGTAACGGTTTGCTTGTTGATCCCGCAAAAATAAGTGCGTAAATGATTTTGCCTCTACCCGGAAGTGAAGAGTTAGTGGATTGAAATTCTCTAGTGGATCTAGAAGAGCGGACGTAGGTCAAGAGGATCGAACCACTATAAATATTGGGCTATGATTTCTCTCTCTCTTTTCTCTTTATTTGATTTACATTTGCATTTGATTTATTGTTGAGTGTGTGGATTGAATCTTTAGAGCTTCCGCATTTAAATTTGATAATAATTTCAAAAGAACTTTGTTATTTGTTTTGATTTGCAAAAAAATTTCAACAGAGTTTTTAACTTGCTAAAAATTCAATTCACCCCTCTTGGATTACCATTATATATTGGGACCAAGACTTTTAGCAACCCGACCTCATTGTGTTGGTGCTTGTAGGTCTTAAGGTGACGTTCACGATTCCCGAGTGTTGTTCTTACCATTATTGTTGTTTATTTTCCGAGGCAACAACAAAAATAATCATCATATATAACCAAAAATAAAATAGTAATGTATAGTTGTAAATATCCAATTTGCATTTAAAATAAAGTAATTGTTGTTAGCAATACAACCTACCTCCTTTAAAGGCAACATACAAAAGAGCTACTGAACATAATGGAAAATAAAAAAATCTAACTATATAGTCAATTGCAAATAGATATTATACACGATGGCAATCGATGTTTCAAATTTAATTAACATCGATTTTGAACATAATCATGCCACATATCAGTTGCATTATTATCCCTCAATGCAAAACACAATCTTGTGTCTTCATTATCTTCATCTCTAAATTCACATTATACATCCACTGCCTCTCTATTTAGCATATTTGAATTTACTACATCAATTAGACTTTCATCTAGATCTATACCCATCAAAAAATTATGTAGGATAGCACATGCCAAAACAATCTCACATTGAACATCAAATGAATATGCCTTTTCATTCGCACTTCCAATAATTGAGAATATTTTTTTCAAAACTCCAAATGCTCATATAACTGCATTACGCAGTGATGCATGTCGCAAGTTAAATAACTCTTTGGCATTTTCAGGACCGTGAATTGAATATTTTTTCAAATGATATCGTACACCCCTATAAGGTGCAATCAATCCACTCTTAAGCATAAATCTCGCATCAACCAAGTAATACTTATCTAAAATTCAACAAATTGGTTAATTTTAGTGTTGTAATCCTAAGATATAATAAATTTGAAAGCTAATTAATCCCTAAAATTATCTGTTGGAATTTTTAAATTATCTTCCCTAGTTAGAAATTTTTTTATAACACTTGAATCGGAGGACGATCCTTCCTACCCAGGTAAAAGGTAAGTAAACATTTAGTCAAAAGAACAAGCAGCAAGAACATTTTGTGTTGAGTATTCCTTTCTACCAAGATATGTTGGTGCATCAACATTTGACTCTTTAACTCGATTGTGAGTTTCATCAAGTGCATCGATACAATCCTGAAATACGTTCACTATTGATATCCAAGATTAAATTTTCTATAAGCATATTCAAGGGAGTTTATATATTTACCTTAGAATATGGAAAGAATCTACTGCAGTTGGCGATTTTGGAAGGCACTTCAGAACCATCATGTTGCTTTAGGTATTTATCTTCAAGTAATATTAAAGCATGTAACACCGAATGAAAATGTCTGTATATAGTCTCGATAAAACGACGAAAAAAGACAGACATTACACATAGATTAAAATTATGTGTGGCAATAATGAGAAATGTCGCCACCTTTTCTTCTACTGAAGAGTGCACACTTCTTTGAGAAGGCTAGCATTTCGAAGTTTAGTACAAAGAAATAAGAATGCATCTGGTCTCATACAAATAAGATTGTAACAATCAATATTATGATTTTTCAAATGATTCAAGATTTATTGTCGAACCTTTTCGCTCTTTTGATTTATTGTATTTTTTTCTTTGACGGATAGAGGTAGCATATTTGGATAAAGGCTAATAAAATATATGACATGGATTAGCACTTGAATGAAAACCATTCTCTAGAATATTAAAAAACTAGTGAAAACTACGTATATCATCCTACCTATATGGAGGAATTATAAGTACAATGCATATTTTATGATTCGAGAAAATTCTATTAACTCAAAAGAAATCATAACAATAATAAACAAGAATTTTCAGCCAAGCACAAGAAACAACTAAAATTAGAAGGGATGAGCTTTACTTACAAACCAATCACTAACAAGATTCTTATAACTAAAATTTCTAAAATGATCTTAGCTATAATTCGTATAAATAAAAAGATAACATACCAATGAAAAGATAAAAAAAAACAAATCTTTCACTAGAAGTTATAACTCTTGACCTTCAAATAAACGTTTTCTATAGAAATAAAATGAAGAGTAGAATCATGTAGGTTAGATTTGTTAACTGAAAAAAAAAATGTGAGAGATGTATCTAGAATTTTTTTTAAGGAGCAATGGAGCTAATTTTTTTTAACCTTTTTTTGGCACCAACGAATGCACAACAGAGGAGAATACGAGAGAGGTATGTTCACTCTTTTATATAGAGCAAGAGGCTAGTTTTGTAACTTTAATATTTGTGTTTGTTTTATTCTCTCATTTCCTCTCTTTTCACTCCAAAATGGTGAGAAATTATTGTGATGGATGATGGGAAATGAAGAAATCTAATTTCATTTGCTTTCTCCTCTTCTTTTTCCTCTAATTATTGTCTGAACAAAGGAAATAAGGGAAATCAGATTTGTTTTCTCTTCTTTCCCATCCAATTCATATGAAACAAACAAAGGCTTAGCCTGGCAGTGGTTTGGTTTGTGAGTGTATGTTCAAAGAGAGTTGATTTCAAGAATTTATATATTATATTGAGAAAGTCAATTTGTTTTAGTGAAATTACACCACACGTTAGTTTTGTGACATTTAAATTTCACTACTACAACAACATGACCAACAATATCTATTATGAAGTAATCAAAATTACAATTTCTCAAATGCAACAATGTGGTAAAATGCACTCGCTATATAGTCACCATTCTAATGATAAAAATCACTCGTTATATAGCTCATTCTAATTGTTATTTTCTCTCCACTTGCTCATCTATCTCGTGTCTCTCTTCTCCTTCTCTGCCTCTTTATCTTTCTCTTTCTCTTTCCCAACTCTTGCTTCTCACATCTCTTCTCTTCTGCTTTTGTCACCATTGTCAATGCCTTCCTTTTTCCTCCTCTCTTCCTCTCTCCTTCTCCATCTTCTCTATCTACCTAGCAAATGTAATAGAGAAAGACCGATGACTCGAGCTTGGAGTATGTTAGAGAGAGGAAGACCGATGACGAGAGAGAATGAGAGCAAGAGAGACCAACGACGAGAGATAGCATTGTATTCAATTTGTTCTCATTTGCACTCGTTTGTACTCATTTTTGTGTATGCAAAATTGAGACCAAATTGTTCTTGTTTTGAACTCATTTTGTAGTTGAGATTCTGAGTACGTTTTGGTCTCATTTTTTGTATTTGAAATTCTAAGTACAAGTTGGTCTCATGTTGTATTCATTTCTAGCGCGTAGTCAATACACAGTCAAACTTTTGACAATCGGTCAAATGGTCAAATTTTGGTATTTTTGAAATTACATTATAAATTAATGTATTTTTGTGTATATTTTGAATGTTTATACTTTTTAAAATTTAATTTTTTTTGAAATAATTTTGAGCTTTTTCCTTTTTTTTTTGAGTTAATTATGTCATATATCTCAAATAAAATACTAAATTTGATAAATAAATAAATAAAATTTTAATTTTTGACAAACAGTAATACTCTCAAACTTAATTTGAAAAATATTAGATGAAGATTTTTAAATTTATTAAAATTTATTTTAAAAAATATTAAATAAAAACTTTTAAAAATATTTAAAAATTTTATAAATTTAATATTATTTAAAAAAATTTTAAACATATTTTTATTCATCAAAATCTATAAATCTGTCGAGGTTGAATTTAAAGTATTGTATTTTATTTTTAATGAATAGTGTAATTTCCCCGTTTCTTTCATATAAAAGAAGAACCGGAGTGTAAAAAGCGCACTGCAATGAACGACTTCACCAGTGAGAAGAGAGAGAACTGAAATGGCGAACAAGCTACGCGCATCATCATCATCTAGATCCACCAGATCTCCAATCCTTCTCTTCACACTTTCTCTTTTCGCTTTCTCTCTTATCTTTCTCTTATTCTCTTTATCCACCTCATCCACCTCCCGCACTCGAACCCAATCAGGACTCACTCTAACAAAGCCAGAGACCTCCTTCGATGCTTCCCTCGAACATTTTCTCACTCACAAGGCTAAGCTATCTACTCTGATCCGAGATGATACGGTGTCGTCTTCAAGCGAGGACGAGGCGAAGGAATTGGACGAGAGAGTTTTTAGGAGAGAGGGCGACAGGTTTTACAGAGGAGGAGAGGATGTGATGTCATATCCATTGGATCTGCCAGTTAGGGTTTATGTGTACGAAATGCCTAGCAGGTTTACTTATGATTTGCTTTCGCTGTTTCGTAATTCTTATAGAGACACCGATAATCTCACGTCCAATGGCAGCCCCGTCCATCGTTTGATCGAACAGGTTTTTCTTTATCACTTATAAATTCCCATTTTAACTATAGTAATGTTCTCATGTTTTTAAAAAATAAATTTCTGCGTATTATGTTTTATCTTATATTTGTTTTTTTTTTCGTATAATTGGCTGCAATTTTGATATATGTAAAAATGGAACTCTGAAACACTAAACCGAACCTCTTTGCCAACAGACAGGATATCTATGATGTGTAGTAATTACAGAGTTAGTTGATTTTGGATGCAAGAAATTCATTTTGTTAATTTACTCTGCGTGCAGCATTCTATAGATTATTGGTTATGGGCGGATTTGATTGCTCCGGAATCGGAAAGGCTATTGAAAAATGTGGTGAGAGTTCAAAGGCAGGATGAAGCGGATTTGTTCTACATTCCTTTCTTCACAACAATTAGCTTTTTCTTGCTGGAGAAGCAACAGTGCAAGGCGCTTTATAGGGTGTGAGTGCATATCCAATGTTTATGTTTTAGTTCTATAGTTTTGGTTCGTTGAATGGAATGGGAACACATCCATGAGTCAAAATAGATTTTATATTTATTCCTTTTTTTTTTTGTTTTTGAAATGAATTAGGCTTTATTACATACTGATATCATCCAGTAACAATAAAGAAATGAAACCAGGGGATGCATCCCCAGTAAACAGAGTCTTGGGTGGAAACCGGTGCTCAAGCAAGGCTATGTAGGTTTATTTTTGTGTTTATTAACCATTAGAATCCGTTTGCTATAAATTCCACACAGTGGATGCAGAGTTGTTATTGATTGTTATTGGTTGTAAATGTTTTAATTTGTGATGAAGTTACAATTTACAAAATTAGTACTTAAGTTCTAGTTGAGGCATCAAATTGCACCAAATCTGAAGGGATCTTTTATGGATGGTTCTTAAGCGAGCTATTGGACTTGTGTCATTGGGATTCCTTCATAATGGTTCTATGAAATGATACTGATTTTTAAGTCTTACAAAGTACAAACTTCTTCTGAATTGTAAAATCTTGATATGCTGTTATACCTGGCTGTAGGAAGCTTTGCAGTGGGTGACAGATCAGCCTGCATGGAAAAGATCACAAGGAAAGGACCATATACTTCCTGTTCATCATCCTTGGTCTTTTAAATCTGTCCGTAGATACATGAAAAATGCAATTTGGTTATTACCAGATATGGATTCCACAGGAAACTGGTAAATATAAATTGGAAAGTAAGTTTGATATAACTTTTTAATCGGATGTTATATCTGCTCATAAAATTTTCTTCTTTAGGTACAAGCCAGGACAAGTTTATCTGGAGAAAGATCTAATTCTTCCTTATGTGCCTAATGTGGAATTTTGTGATGCTAAATGCTTGTTAGAAAGTGAGCCAAAGAGAACTACCCTTCTTTTCTTCCGTGGGCGGCTTAAAAGAAATGCAGTAAGACTTTGGTTGATCATTTATCTTTTGCACTTATTCTGTTTTGATCTTTTATTAGAAGCATGTTGTCTGGAGTTGACAGAGAACAATTATAAAAAAGGAGCAGAAAACGAGGACCTCTTTCCATCAAATTAGGCAGTTTCTTTTTTCTTTTTTTTGTGCCTATAAACTGTATCCAAGGAAGAGTTAAAGTTCGATGTAACATTGTGGTTACATGCTTCAGAATTTACATATTTTCTGAGTTCACCGTTTTGCTTGACAAGATAATATTTTAATGGTTTGATTCTAGTCTACTCGTTGATTTTTTGTAATATAGGTTCTCCTGTTGTTGCCAACACGTTTTTGTCAACTTTCTGCATGATGTCTAGATTTTTCTCTAATGTCTCGTGTATTTCCTTGTGCTTTATCTTGACCCTTTAATTTTTTTGTTTAATTAATTGGTTCCCAATCTTCAGGGTGGAAAAATACGTTCTAAACTTGTAGCAGAACTTAGCGGTGCTGAGGGAGTGGTTATAGAGGAAGGAACAGCTGGAGAGGGGGGAAAAGAAGCAGCTCAGAATGGGATGCGCAAGTAAATATATTGAAGTTTGTTTTTTTCTCGATTTCATTCTTTTGTTGGTTTTCATTAAATTGCGGAATTTTTTTCTCTGGGCATCAGGTCTGTATTTTGCTTAAGTCCAGCTGGCGATACACCATCATCTGCCAGATTATTCGATGCTATTGTCAGTGGATGTATCCCTGTGATAGTTAGTGATGAATTGGAGCTTCCTTTTGAAGGGATACTTGATTACTCAAAGGTATGCATGTGTTTTTCAGGCATGTATTGTTAGCTTTTGGTTAATGGTTCTCTACTAAACTATTGTCTTCGATGACGTCTAAACATTACTGGGAGAAAATAAAAAGGAAAGGAAGAATTTCTGGTAGAAAGAGAATCTTTCAAGGAATATTTGAAGTGTAATAGACATGGCATTAGTATAAATATTTTTTGACACTCAAATAATTGTTGCTTTGGTACAATGTAATGGGGAATTTGCATGCCCGCTTCCAAAGACTAAGAATAAAAAAATAATGTTAAATAAGTTTACTCCAAAGCATAGTTGTTAAAGGTGCCGCCATGGGCGTGCCTAAGGTGCAAGGGCTTGTGTCTTCAGCCATCAAGGGTGGGCAACATCTCTAAGGTTTGTCACTTATAGCCTTTTCAAGTCGCACGAAAGGCTGCCTCAGAGAGATGGCTACATTCTTTGTCCCCTTTTTTTTGTCTTTTTAAATATATATCAAGGTCCATGTTATCTCATCTCCTATTCCTAATATAGCTGATTAAAAAAGATCCCTAAAGTTCATAGCTGCAGCTTCTCTTCAGGTTCCTCTTTCTCCATTCTCAGCTTTTCATTTCTTTTTATTGTCCTCTTTCTCCATTCTCAGCTTTTCATTTCTTTTTATTGTTAATGTACTGAACCTCTCCTCTCTATCTTGTAAATGGGAACAACTATCTCCTAATCTGCAGGTGTATATTGGTCTCTTTTTTTTTTTAATTTATGCTGTCTTTTTAATTTTAGTTTTCTGCTCTAGTTCTCTCTCTCTCTCTCTCTCGCTTTTGTATCTATGCCTTGCCCCTAAGTTCCAAGACTCCTTTTCCATGATGCACATTAGGCCTTTAACAACTATGCTCTAAATTTAGAAATGAATCGGTTAAAAAAAAACTAGTGAGTTAAATATTATACCATCAGCAATGGTCCATTAATGTATATCTACAGAATTACTATTGTGCAATTAAAATATATGTGACTGGTTCTCAATTATAATCAATAAGAATAGTACTAAACAGAGTATTGTGTCATATATAATTAAATTTTAAAGAGTACAACTTTGGAAAATTTACTTCTTTTTATTATAACTACCCAAAAGTTTTCGTTTAAAAGAAAAACCCAAAAATTAGATGATCTATATCTATCTGAGTGGACGGTGTTGAATCCCACAATCCAAAGCCACATTTCTTGCAACTGTCTTTGTTAGATTTCCTAAGAATTAGAAACTAAGCCAGTCATTTCTCTTTCATTTTGGTTTGGTGTATGATGGGACCAAAGCCATAGTTCATGCAACTGTCTTTATTGTACTAAAAATAATGTTATTCTTTCTGCTTAGCTTATTGAAGCAAAGCATGACAAATTCCTTTTTTTTTGGGAGAATTTTTTGGTTTTTTTAATTGCTAGTTACTGTCATGTAATTTGTACTGTATTTGGCTGATTTTAACAAATTGGAGTTTGTTGCTTATAGCTTCTGCTTAGTTGCTGAACTATATCTCGCTTTTTCTTGAATGCAGATAGCTTTATTCGTTTCTTCTAGTGATGCTTTACGACCAGGTTGGCTACTAAATTTTTTGAAGAGCACCAGCGCTGCTCAAATAAGGCAATTGCGAAGAAACCTTGCTAAGGTTTGTGACTGCATTAAAGTTTCTATATTTCATTCTCTTTTTCTTTTTATTTGGTCAATTGATTGGCGGTAATTAAAGGTGCAATTGCATGCAAGTTCCTGAGGTTCAGTTGATTCTTTAATTTCATGTCTCTCCATCTAAAACTTGAGATAAATTTGGGTTTGAGTGCACACTCTGTTACTCTTAGTAAACCATTATAGAATATCTGGTGTGTCAAATAAACATTGCTCTCATTGCTTTTCTATTATAATTATTTGTCCAGACATCATCACCACCATCACTCTATCAGCAATGGAATTAATCTTTTTAAAGTTGTTATTGTCTTCAAACAATCTACTTGAAAACAATTGGCGGAAAGAAGAGATGGACTAAATCACTAGGTTTCAGTAAGAAAGTGATGAAATGACATTGACTAAACCTCAGGAACTTAGGCAATTTCCCCATAATTAAATCCAATGTTTTCTTGGCCTTGTTGATGACTTTAGTTTTTCCTTTCCTGCTTGTGCTACAATTAGGTCGTGCTGAAAGAAAACTGTGAAAACCAAATCTCATTGAAATAATAGACTGATTCCTAGGACATGAGGGGAAGTGTTGTGTCTTGTAATTTTCGTGTGTATCATGGTATTTGTTTGGACAAGAGAAAAAAGCAGTTTCTTCCTTTCTAGAGTGAAAAATTAATTCTAAACTGACAGACTCAAAATGATTCCCCTAGCTGCAACATTCCTGTTAGAAGTATGACATAGTATAACATCATTTCTTTAAGTTATAATATTTGATTAAAATAGGTTCCATTTTTGTTTAATTAGTGGATTGTGTTTCACCATGTGCCTTTGGAATAAAATGACTACTTTCTACATTGTGTCATTCCTTTATGTCTAGATAGAGAAAATTAAACATGTCTATTCACGTTCTTTGAACTTTCGAGAGAATGGAAAAGATTATTGTCATTTTCATTTATGTCATTTACATTGCCAAATCTATAGGTTATAGTACACAGAGGTAATCTAGCAAGAATAACTAGGAAAGAAACCTAAGTTAGGAAAAGAAAGCTGTCAGTCAACTATACAATTAGTAGTGATCCTTGATCTGAGGAATTAAATTTTGATTCACAGAATCAGATTATCCTTCACCAAATAATCTGCATATTTACAGCTCAATTCCTTCCAATGTTCATTTCATCATTTTGTTGCAAGATGCCAAGGTTGGGTAGTTCAATTGGTAAGCACGTACTCCTAAGACCATGAGGTCTTGCAACCATCTAATACGAGGATGGGTCTCCTCCTTTATGAGACCTACGATATGTAAAAAAAAAAAAAATTTTGTTGCAAGGTTTGTGATAATTAGCTGGTTGATAGTTTGGGGGTGCTAGATCCGTCTTTGTTCGCACATTACTTTATTATTCACAGTTTTGTTACATATAATTTTCAACTGTTAGATCTTTTAAGATGGGACTGGTTAGTGGTGACTAATTGCTGCGTACTGACTGGTTTTCTCATTTTCTTCAGTACTCGAGGCATTTTCTGTATTCCAGTCCTGCTCAACCTTTGGGACCTGAAGACTTGGTGTGGAGAATGGTTAGAAACTTTCTATACTGCTAAAATAGTTGTGCAGCTGTTGCCTTATTTTATATATAGAAGGCACTTAAAAATCTTCAGGGTTGGTGTATTTAATGGTGGCTTTTTTTGTTTTTCATTGTAAATTTTCTTCTGTGTTCTTTTTAATAGAAAAATGAAGAATATATGGAAAATGTGTTGATTTCATTTTTTGTAAATAGAAAATTGGAAAATGAGGAGCTTGTATTGGTGTTAAAATAATTGAGAATTACTCTGTAGAAATTAATAAGTCATTTAAGGTCTTTGTGTTTTAGGGTTTTTTTGTCAGAATATGTTTTAATTTTTTGAAATAGTAAAATTTGGAAAACATAATGTGTTTTCTAAAATCTATATAAATTTAGAAAATGGGAAACTGACTCCTTTTTGTCTTTTGTTTTAACGTGTATTTAGTTTGAACAATTAGTTTTAATTTTCCATCTCCTTTTTTAACTTACAGTTGAAAATTGCTCTTCTATACACTTGATGGTCTGGTTACTTAGCAGTAGATTAGTTCGTCTCATTGATTGACTAGTTCAAATAGGAAATACAGAATCTGAATTGCAATCGCTTATATCTGTTCTGGCTTCACTTTATTCTAGATCAAGTTTACAGAGATTACCATCGACCATTTTTATCCTAAGAACCTCCGGGTGAAATGTTGTTTTAGAGATTAGTTCACATGTCCTTTATTTTCTCTTAGTTAAATTTGGGTATTGATCACATTCATAAGCTGTGTCTCATTCTTTATGCCCTTACGCAAACAAGCAGATGGCTGGGAAGCTGGTAAATATAAAGCTGCACACTAAGAGGTCGAAGCGAATAGTGAAGGGTTCAAGGAGTATCTGCACTTGTGATTGCAAATATTCCAACTCTACGCTTCCCACTGTATTATAATGCGCAACAGATAAGATCAATCTCTGATGAAATCATTTTTGATGCTCTGTCGTAATTGTTTTTGTGCCTATTTTTTATTTGTAGTGTCATGTAATGGTAATGGGTTATTAGTTGCACTTCTCTTCTTCGCTGTTGTATCGTTTTTAGTCTAAAATATCAATAGCAGGGGAACTTGCAGTTTTTTTTTTTAGAAAATAATGTTTTTATTTAGATGGAAAATTGTTATAGATGGTTCCGTTCAGCCAAGTATGCAAGTTCATAGTTTTGTAATGCATCGCTTAGAATCGATCTTTTCTTCAACAATGGATTCAGATTTCAGATATAATTTTCTCAAAAAAGGAAGTTCGAAAGACAATCCAAATGATGTAATTGTAATATTTAATCGACAACAATTGTATTCATTATGCACATTGTTATAGATTTTGGAAAGCTTTTTTGATTACAATTATTTTTTGGAATTGTATAAATTGTCCTTTTTGTTGCCCGTTTATATTTGATAATGGCAGAAAACATTTCAAGGGAGATAAAGTCTAAAATGTGAAAGAAATTGTCTTTGATTTTTATTGATTTTCATGGGAAAACAAACTAATGGCAATTGCCTTTTAAAAGGTAACTTGAGATATGATGGTGCTAAAAGCAGTTGAGCTATAAAAACCTTATGTCCAACATTGCATTTAGAAATAATTTTACCTTCTATCATATGTTTTTATAATTGTGTGATTGTTAATCTTGTAACATTACATTGACTAGATGATCCGTTTATACTAAGGAGCAGCAACACGGTTGCAACGATTTTCAATGTTAGCTTGTTATTTGGTAGACAGGAAACTATAATGTTAAAAAATTCTAGCTTGCTAACTTCTTCATGATTGTTCGATGTTTTGTACACCATGCATATGTTATTAGAATTCAAATAAGTTGCATCTTCATCTGGTTATTAGGGCTGTAAATGAGTTGAATTATTCGGCGTTCGACTCGATAAAAACTTGTTAATAAATGAGCCGAGTTTGAACAATATTTTAAATTCGAATCAATAAATGAGCCGAGCTTGAATACTAAAAGGTCGGCTCAAAAAGTTCGCGAACAAACTCGCTTATGTGTTCATGAACAATGCCTGTAAACAAACTCGTTTGTAGGTTCGTTTATATATATACATATGTATATGTATGTATAAATATATATATGTTTTGTATGTGTTTTAAACTAAATTATGAAAAAAATTTATGTTTGGAATATTATTTAATATTTAAGCCACATTAACGAAAGTGCAAGTATTCACTAATCGACTGTGCCTATAAAAGTACAGACATTCACATATAAGATCTAATATTATGTTGAACTTGTAAAATAAATTTAAACTTTTAATAATTTTTTGTTCAACTACATAATATAATTTCATTAAACAAACCTAAATGTATTTTTTAGAGCTTTTGTTCAATTTGAACTTGCAATCTCGTTTATAATTTTATTTGAATTTTTTTTTAAGTCGAACTCAAAAAACTCGAGAATAAACTCGTGAGCTCGCGAGCCTTGTAACGAGCAAAACTTGAACAATATTTTGAGTTCGAGAAAGAGTTCGAGTTCAAGCTTGAGCTCGAGAAAATTTTAGCCAAGCCGAATTTGAACACTCTAAAGCTTGACTTGACTCGGCTCGGCTCGATTACACCTCTAGTGATTATGTGGTCAACACAATGGTTCACCCTATCCACAACATCTAATGTAGGAGCAAAAAAAGCATGTATATATACTATCAACGATTGATATCGATGGGATTTTTTATGATAATATTATATGCGATATCAACGATCGATTGCTTCCTAGACCGTACTTCAAATAGAATTCATCCTATTTTCTTTCGAACATATCTATGTTAAAGACTATTTAATATTAATGAAGGAATTAAACTATGTGGCACATTGCTTGTATAATTCTTCACATCCTTTAACCTTACAGGAATTTTACATAAAATATGCCATAAACAGAATATGTGAACATTGTTGGCATCTCCTCCTTGATTGCAGCCTCCATGCTCTGACGTTGGTCAATCATTATTGCCTTTGGTTGAACGCCAACCACCGCTGTTAACCATGTTCTGAAAAGCCACTTGTATGTTTCAATGTCTTCATGAGATACCAGCATACAACCTAACAAAGTACCACATTCCACTTTTATCATACGAATGCTCTTGTTGATTCCAATCCCAACAATGTCTTTTGCCTTGAGTCTTCATTTCTTCCTCGCACTTATTGTCTTACTCACTGTCCACATACCATTGTTTTGCAAAATACCATTCAAGCATGATTGACAATCTGATCTCTTACTAATTTTCTCATGCTTTATTTTTCTGGCTTTGTCACAAATAAATTTCACTTACTTGTAGTCCCCATTTCTATCCTTTGTGAAACCACGCTTTATTGCCCAAAAGCCCTTAAATAGGGGCATACTCTATGTAATATTCAAACGTCTCATCTACATATTCAAAAGCCATTCCTACTTTCAGTGCTTCTTCTTCTTGTCCATCTACATCTCCATCTCGAAATTCTTGTACTTCACCTTCATGTTCTTCTGCGAAAATTAGGGCTTCTTTTGCCATGATAATGCTTTTGGAAGTGTTTGAAATGAAGATGATTGAACTGATTGCTCATTTGTCCTCCATAAAGCATGTTGTTGATAATTCTCTCTGATCAGTTGATTACACTTTGGAACAGGAGATTAATCAATGCATATGCGGCTAAAGCAAATGGTGACGAAAAGGTAAAAGCAAATGCAGCTACATTAACTACATTTATCATCATGAGCTGTGGTGGGAATTCTTTTGAATGCAAATGCAGCTAAAACGAGTTAATTATTCGCGGAGGTAAGCAGGAGCTCAACCCCTTGAAGTTTGTCGTATTTTTTATTTGAGTCCTTCTAATTTTAAAATTAGTTAAATTAATTCTTAAAACTTAATTTCACCTGTTGAATTAAATAAACCCAATTTAATAGAATTCAGTTACTTTGTAGTAATACTAATCAATTTGAAATTGATTTATGTCTAAAATCTATTACTTTTAGTGCTTAGGGAACAATCTTTTGTCATACTTTTATTGCCAACACATGCGTGATAATCGTGGCTCGCAACTGATGTAGCGAAAACAATAAGATCAAAGGGGATAAATATTGAATCCGGTGATTCACGCACAAATGCCGGAAATAATTTTCTATTAACCTGTTGATTCTGAGAATACCCAAGAAAATAGGCATAAAAAATCGTTGATTCCAGCAGGAATATTGATATTTGGAGAAGAAGCAAAGGCGCTTAGACCTACATATTTTTATCGACCTCTCTCCTTCAATTAAATAAAATGATTACATATTTATAGGACTTAGAAAAATCCTAACAAGAGTTCTAAACAGAATAAACTAAAGAAAATATTCCTAAACAAAAAATCTAACTAAAATAGAATTTCTAATGTAATATTTTGCCCGCGTGAGCGACTGACTATTCGGCTACAACCAATTTTGATCAACTGAATATTTTTTCTATTTCATTTCATTTGTTTGGGATATGGCGATCTGGAATGTATATCTTGCTTTAAACATATAAAGACTTTGCTTTAAATATATTTTTCTCGATTGAATTTTTTAGTAGAAAATTTTTTCTTTATTAAATGAATTTTTGTAAATTGGGTAATCAAGGAAATATATTTTATTGAATTTATAAAATTTGACATGATCAAAAATTTTTTGATTTTTATTGATTAAAATTATTATTTTTAATTTATTTTAGTAAGAGAATATTTTGTTAATTTTTATTAATTATTCTAGAAATTTTCATTTAAATTTTAAAATTTATTGTTTTGAAATTTGAAATGTTAATTTTGAGTTTTAAATGTTATTTGAGTAATTGGTGAAGTTTTTGGAATTTTATAAATGATTTGGAATTGATTTGTTAAGTGAAAAATGGATTGAAAATTGAAAAAAAAAATTGGAGAAAAGGGATGAATTACCGTTCGTTCAGTGTTTGGAATCAAACTACGCGTCGTTTATCTGTGTGTGACCAGTTGTCTAGTATGTTGAGCGAACGACATGTGGTTTTCATTAATGAGACTGCTGTCGTCCGGCTTGTCAAGCG
>CAODLS010848952.1:0-20534 GCA_948243855.1 Flueggea neowawraea
AAGTAGATTGATATAACAAATGACATTGACAACCCTTTATTAATTCATTCGAGTATGCATACATTCTTAAGAGCAACAAATTCATCACTCTCAATATTACTCCTCTATAAGATTCATGACATATCCAATCATAACCTTTATTGTTACCCTGTTACGGATAACGTTTGACTAAGTCAAAACATGTAATTCATCAGGTAGGAGTTGATATTGAGTTTTGGTCAGATGACTCAAACATCACCACTGTATGAAAGCTACTTGTGACATTACTCCATGAAGTACTTTCATAGAGGGCCAGTCCAATACATGTTCCTCAACATGCATCTATATTCTAAGTGACATCCCATGTCTATACTCAGTAAAACGTGACTATCTTTTTAGCAACATTCTAACCTTAGTTTATTATTATTCTCATGATAATAATTGATTAGGGGCATTTAGAATAATATTCTATTACCTTATGATTTTACTATCAAGTCATATACTTGATAACATAAGGAAGAGTAAACTATTCATGGAGAATTTTATCTTCATAAAACATACAGTATCTCAAAGATATGAAATGAAGTGCCTCTTTATTGAATGATAAAGCGAATGACAATGTACATAAATGATTGGACTAGGGACTAAAACTAACATAAGCTTTAACACCAAAAGCTTGATCACAAATGGATTCTCAAAATTGTATGTAGTATCTCACACTAACTCACTAGAAAAAATTCAAATCAAAGCTTAGTTGGTATAAAATCAGAATAAGCTTGAAGAGAGAGAAACTCAATAATCAATGTAGCAAAGCTTGGGTACACTTTCAAAAAGTGTCTCTACTTTTCTTCTATTCTGGACAACTCTATTTATAGATAGGCTCCCAAATATGGCCGTTGTAGCCCAAAAGTAGCCATTGAGAAAGAACAATGAAAGTCTGATTTTAACTAACGTCACTATCACCAACTTGTGTTACTGTCTTCAATGCGTGCTCTTGATATACATATCAGAGATTAAAGGTCGTTGATACCTATTACCATGCCTTGTTGAAGTACCAGTGGCTTCTATTTGTAAAACAACTTTGAATAGTATGCCTAGGCAATCATCAGTGCGTGTTGATCAATCCTTCAGCGTGCCTTGATAATCATCTGCGTGCTTTATCGATCTCAAAGATTACACATTTAATTTTGATACATTATTGTACAAAGGAATATTTTAAATTTGAAATCTCGATGAGCCTATAAATGATTTGTTAGCTTCTGATAAACTTCTCATCTAGGTGCGTTTCAAATCTGTAATGCGCATTGTTACGTTAGACATTAAAAATGTCACCTTTCCTCAACACATACATTCTTTACTTCAATAACATCTCCTCAATGCTAATGCCTTGTTGTAACCAAGACAGATATGAGCATATCCTCAACAACGTGTGTGATTCATCTTTAGCGCACCTTAATAAAATGGAGTAATATACCATTGGACTTCAGTGATCATCTATGCCTGTTTTTCCCTTTTTTGGGTATGTAGATAAGCTCTTGAGATTCAATAGCGCGTGCTTGTAAATCATTTGTGTACTTAGTTGCATCCCCTGAATATTTCAAGCTAACATATCAGCTCGTTCTTCAAAGAATAGTATGCCTTAGTGCTATCTATAAGAAATTCAAAACCTCAGGGTATTCACTAAGGTACGTTGTCACATCGTTAACATGTGTTGTTGACACATAAGATAAGTTGATAGTCCATTAGCATGTGTTGATGCCATTTTGACTTAAAAATGGTGTGAGTTGGAAGCCATTAATGTGTGTTAGGGTTCATTAATGTGTTTTTCTTAACTTTTCAGTTGTTTTGCAAATCATCAAAACTTAGAAGGATTTTTCATGTTGTCCATACAATGGCACAACAATCTCCCCCTTTTTGATGATGACAAAACTACTGAAGAGTCTCCAGTTCTCCATAGTTTATGCACCTGTTCTTAAATTTAAACACAAACAAAAAGAATTTGATTAAGGTTGAAAACCTTGTCACATGGTTAAACACACAAATAAAAATTCATAATAACCAAATTGTGATATTACTCCCCCTTTTTGTCATTGATCAAAAAGTGAAGCAATAAAATTAATCAATCATCTAATCAATCGAGACAAGGTTAGAATAAATATTGAACAAGGATTTTTCATAGTGGACAACAATTCAATACAGTAGATAGTTCATAGTAGGAGATATACAGAGTTTTCATAGACAACATGATGGTATTAATGCAAAATGTGGATCGATGCAACAAGATCAAACTTTGAATGTGGAAGGTGAATGAGCTTCAGACGATTCCACAACTGACTCATTGAGATTCAAGTCTTTTCAATCAACAGGTTCTTTAGTACTTTCATCAGAGAGAATGATTGGAATTTGTTGGCCAGTAACCTTGTCCGTGATCTGTGTAAGCTCAGGACTTGTGGACTTCTCTTACTCAATTCCTTTTGTTGCCATTGGGCTTCTCCAATCATATATTGTGCTAATGATCCAAGTTTTTAAGCCATTACGGATTGAAACTCAGTCAAATTCGTGTCTTTTACGTGTCCCTCTAAAATGGTTTTCTCTTACTCATTTTGTGTTTTTTCTTCTGCAACATCTTCTTCTTCCAGCATATAGGCCACAACTTGTCTACTCATTTCCAACACCTCTTCATTTCATCTCGAAGATGTTGGGGCCATGGATGGTTCGTCTTGCTGAGGAGCAATGGAGCTTGATGGAACATTTTCTTGAGGCACATAAAGCACTAAAATTTATACTTCCTCAATGCTCTTCCCAGTTCTCAAGCTTTCCACACTTTTGAAAATCAACTTCTGAAGTTCTTCTATCTGAAACAACTTAGACTCATTCTTGCTCTTGAACTCCAGAAAATCCTTTTTAGTTACAAATCTACTAACATTTTTTGTTTTAGCTCTAACTTATGTAACTTAGACACTTTTCTTAGCAAATACATTCTTTGGATCACCACTAATTCTTCGAAAGATCTGTTCTTCAGGCTTTGGTCTATACTTCTCATTCTTGGGATTCATAAAAATGTCATTATCTTGCAAGTAGGGATGATAAACAAAGCCTCTTCCAGCTGTGTTGAATAACTTTATAGTTCTCAAATTTTCTTTAGAAATTTTTGTGAGTTTTAACTACTTATTCTTCCTTAAAACCAGTGAAATCCACTCTGAAATACTCAAATATTCTCGTCAAATGGCTAACATAGGGAATTGTTTCTTTCCTTTGCTTGTCTAAATGACCAAAGGTGGGTTTGCTGAAACTCCTCACCTTATCCATCATTACGCTTAACACCATCAAAGAGAAATACACTTCTTTGCCTGTTAATAGAAAATAAATTGCTATTTCATCTTGGAATGTCATAGTGGCCTGAGTGTGAGACCTCAAAATTGATAGCTTTAGCTAGAGCAAGATGCATCATCCTCCAATGGACTCTGAGATCATTCTGATCAAGCAAGTCACCTTTAACCTCAACCATTCCACATTTGCCAAGTAGAATATTTGTCACTTCATCTTTATCAAAATCTACTAAATTGCCCTCTTCATCGATAAATTCTTTCATTTTCTCTTTCCCTTTCTTTGGAACACATCCTCTCATTGGCAATTTAAACAATTTGTGCAAGAGCTCATTTGTGACTTTTATCTCTTTTCTGTTAACTCTGCTTTTAATACCCATTTCAAAGTCTACACTGAACTCATCATCATACTGGTATATACTACCATTTGCATAGAACTCACGAACACGATCAGGGTGGTAGTTTCCACCCTCACCATAGAAATTCTTCAATCCATATTTCGCAAAGTCTTTTGTTAAATCCAAGCCACCCTCTTTCAGACTCGTAAAGTCAAAAACTCTAGCATCTGAAAAATTAATTAACTCTAGGGTTTTGTATCTTCTTTTAGTAGCAAGATAAATAAATCTAGAAAACTCAGATTCTTCTTCAACCAAACCACAAGTTTTAGCCTTTTTAGAGGGTGTTGAGACTTTCTGACCTTTTTCCCCTATTTTTTGATTTCTTTGGGACGTCTTCCTTTTAGCTCCCTTCAGTGATTCACCCTTCTATCTTGCAGAGATATCGTGAGTTATCTTGGATATTTTCTCAATGGGTTTCTTCATTTTTTGAGAAAATTCTTGTGAGGTGAAAGAACTTAGAAGCGACTAGGTTGAATATCAACGGGCGTTATTAGGGTTTAGAGAGAGAGATCTGAGAAAGTTTGAGTGTTTGAGAGAGATAAAACTTTTGAGAAATTTTGAGAGAGATAGGTTTAAATTTGGTTTGAAATAAAAGTGAAAGGGCAAAGAAAAGAAATTTCTTTATAGGGTAAAAAGTGAAACGTTTAGGCCTGTTTAACTTGTTGAAAAAGTGAAATTTTAGGCGGGATTTTGAATTTTGGTAGTCTGCAGGTATCAAAAAGCATAGTTAACGAATAACGCGTGCTAATGATGATTGTCTGTGAAGACTTACATGCGTTAGTCATCATCTACGGACGTTGTTGAAGGTTGGTTTAAAGAGATAAAGCAAATAGTAGATATGGTAAATACCTCTACATCTGTTACCACCTCAACAACGCGCCTTAATCAAGTTTGTGGCATCTACCCCCGTTATTCCTCAACTGTGCGACTTAATGCCAAAAACCTTCTTCTCACTACGCACCATAATCCATTTCAACGTCAATTATAGACCTCCAACTACGTGCGCTAGAAAATAATCTGAGCACCTTAATCAATTAAGATCTTAAACCAGAAACTCTAGTGGATCAATAATGTTCGTTGTTCATCAGTAACACACTTTGACATTTTTCATTCTTCTCAGAAATTCTTCTCACCAATCCTCTATGTGCGTTAATATGTTTCAGCATGCTTTGTTCAGTATCATTGCAATCCCAGTCACTGCGTAAACTCATCTACCTACATACCACATCATCTACGCGTATATCACAATGCTCTGAAGCAACTTCAGAAAATTTCATAAGGATCTCCACACCTTGATGCCACCATAATGCACTCTAATGCAAGAAATATACGAACCAATCTGAAAATCATCTTCGATAACATACGTAGATAGACATCAACGCACTTTGCTACCTCTGAACTAGATACTGAACTCATTTTCCATCTATGTTCATGATCTCAGTTTGCATATATATCACTTTGATATAAATTTATGAATTCATATATGAATGATTAAGAACATAAGTTATGCACAATAAGCAATCAATCAAAATTCATTCATGTCACACATACTAATACGCCTACGAATTGAAACAAAAGATTTTTCATCAAGAGAAAAAAATATCATCAAGCTTATCAGTTATTAGAACAAATTCAAGTACAATATCTCCCTTGAGAACATGATCACAAATAACATGATATTTTATATCTATATGCTTTGTTCTAGAATGTTGAATTGGGTTTTTGGAAATATTTATGGCACTTGTATTATTGACGGGGATTTTAGAAATCTTGATTTGAAAATCAATGAGCTGTTGTTTTATCAACAAAATTTTTGCAACACAACTTTCAGTTGCTACATATTCAGATTCAGCAGTGGACAATACAACACAATTTTGTTTCTTTGAAAACCAAGACACAAGTGCATTACCCAAGAATTGACAAGTACCTGATGTGCTCTTCCTATTTAATTGGCTTCCTGCATGATTAGCATCACTATACCCAAGTAAATAAAAGCATTCATTTTTTGGATACCACAAACCTACATTCTTGGTTCCAATCAAGTACTGAAAAGTTCTTTTAACTGCTTTTATATGAGACTCTCTAGCGCATGACTGAAATCTAGCACAAAGACATATACTGAAGAAAATATTAGGTCTATTCATTGTAAGATAAGTAAGTGATCTGATCATACCTCTGTAAAGATTTTCATCCACTTCTCTGCTTTCCTCATTTTGGTGAGCTTTGTGGTTGTGCTCATATGTTTTTCTTTATGTTAGTTCTCATGCACACCTACAAAGACACATCAAATCTTTGAAATTGGTACCCAAATATTTTTTGGTCCTCTAAGGTTTGTTCTTACTATGTTGGGCATGATTGTTCTTTTTGGAACACAAATATTTTTTATCACAACTTTCCTAGGCTGTCTTAACTTGCAAGAATAAGAAAATTGTCCATTAACACTGCAATATGAGCATGCATTGTTCAAATCAGTACATTGTCTAACAAAAATAGTTTTGGTACTCTTGTTTGATGCAAAAGCATTGTAGCCTAATCCATGCTTGGACATAGATTGTTTTTTAGAACGTAAAAGTTTCTCAAGGTTCTCTTTCCTAATTGTTAGTTATAGGCAATGCTTGAAAATTTTTCAACTTCTTTCTTTAAGAACTAATTTTCTTCAATCAAACCCATTTTCTCTTTACTCAACTCAAGATCATTTGAACTTTTCTTTAAAGCAACATATTTGGTACCTAATTTTTTAAATTCATCATGTAACTCGTCAAACGCATCATGCAATTCATCAAAGGTATAAGATTCACATACCTCAATTTCTTCTTCACTCAATTCTTCGTTCTCAATAGCCATTAAATATAAGTTGGCTATTTCTTCTACCTCTTCATCCTCTTCGGAGTTGCTTTCATCGTTATCACTCCATGTTGCTTTCAAGGCCTTTCCTTTCTTCTTCTTTGAAAAATTGGAAAACTTTATGGCAAGAGGACATTCTTGCTTTATATGGATTGGTTTGTCACATTTGTAACAAATGATTGAGTTGTCCTTCTTGAACTCCTTTTTGAAGTCCTTCTTGTATTCCTTTTTTATTCTTCCTTTGAGACTTAATCTTTGTTCTTTATCCATGGCTTGTTTTTCCTCAAGAACCACTTAAATCTTGTAGCATACATCACCATTTCTTCATCAACAATGTCCTCTTCTTGTTCATCATCAATTTCATCAACCACTTTGGACTTTAAAGCCATTCCTCTTCTTCTATCACTTCTTGGAGCTCGTTCTTCTTCCTCAGTCAACCTCATCTCATTTGTGAAGGGAGAACCCTACAATTCCTCCAATGGAAAGGTGTTAAGATCTTTGGCTTCCAAGATTTCATCTTTCTTCGAAGCCCAAGATTTTGGTAGAGCTCTTAGGATCTTTCTCACAAGTTTTGAATTAGAGTAGGTCTTTCCAAGAGTTTTTAGTCCATTCAAGATATCATTGAACCTATCGAACATTTCTTGTATGCTTCTCCTTCTTTCATTTTGAACAATTCATATTTATGAACAAGAAGATATACTTTATTCTCGTTCACTTGTGAAGTCCCTTCATGAGTTATCTCCAAGGTCCTCCAAATCTCGTGAGCGGTGGAACATTGCCAAACTTTGTTAAATTGGGTTTTACAAAGTGCACAAAATAGAATGTTCATTGCTTTCTTATTGTAGCAAACCATTTTCTTGTAATAGTGTGTTAATTCAGCTTTTGGTTTGAGTGTTTTGACTCCTTTTGTAGTTTTCTTTGGTACTTATGGACCCATATATAATGCGTCCCACACTTCTTCCGCTTCACACTTCAAGAAAACCATCATCCAAGTCTTCTAGTTCATATATTTGCTGCCAACAAAGAAAGGAGCTCTATTAATGGATAATCCTTCTTATTTGGACATGTCTCCTAAGTACGTAATTTTTGGATCTTATACTCAAGGTGATTAAACTTGAAATATGAGCACTCAAGCTCTGATACCAATTGTAATCCTAATATGACAATCCGAGAGGGGGTGAATTGGATTTAAGATGAAAATTTAAAAGCTTTCTTCTTTTAAAACTTTTTTTTTTTTACAAAATATTGAAATCAAAATTAAAACTTAATCAAATACACAACCATAATAAATAAACTTGATAACAATAAAGAGATGAAGGGGTAGAGAAAATGAATGCTCGATTTATAGTAGTTCGGTCTTCTTTGACCTACGTCCACTAAGCTTTTCTCACTTATGGGTGGAGGCAAACTGTTACAAATCCTTGTTTTTATAGGATCACAAGAAACCTCCTACACATTTGTTTTCAGACCAAAATAAGAAAACCACCACTATTTTTCGTAGGCTCACTAGAAACCACTCTTGTTTTTCAAGGCTACAACAAACAAACCTATACTACCCTCAAGCTTTAACACCAAAGGCTTGATCACAAGTGGATTCCCAAAATTGTATGCATTATGTCACACCAAGTCACTAGCAAAAATGCAAATCAAAGCTCAGTTGGTACAAGTATTAGAATAAGCTTGAAGAGATAGAAAGTTAAGCATCAATGTAGCAAAAGTTGGGCACACTCTTGAAAAGTCTCTCTACTTTTCTTCTATTCTGGACAACTCTCTTTATATATAGGCTCCTAAATATAGCCGTTGTAATCCAAAAGTAGTCTTTGAGAAAGAAGAATGAAAGTATGATTTTAACTAACATCACTATCGCCAATGTGTGTTACTATCTTCAAGGCGTGCTCCTGATATTCATATCAGAGATTAAGGGCTGTTGATACCCATTAGCATGCCTTGTTGAAGCAACAATAGCTTCTGTTTGTAAAACCATTTTGAATAGTGTGCCTAGTCAATCATCAGTGTGTGTTGATCAATCCTTCAGGGTTCCTTGATAATCATTTGCGCTATTTATCGATCTCTAAGGTCACACCTTTAATTTTGACAAATTCTTGTACAAAGGAATATTTTAAATTTGAAATCCCGATGAGCGTATAACTAGTTTTTCAGCTTCTGAGAAATTTCTCGTCTTTGCGCATTCCAAATCAGCAATGTGCGTTGTTGCGTTTGACATTAAAAATGTCTCCTTTCCTCAACACAGACGTTCTTTGCTTTACTAACGTCTCCTCAATGTTGATGCCTTATTGTAACCAAGACATATATGAGCATATCCTCGACAACATGTGTTCTTCATCATTACTTAATAAAATGGAGTAATATACGATTAGACTTCAATGATCATCTACACGTGTTTTCCCTTCTTTTAGGTGCATAGATAAGCTCTTGAGATTCAATAGTGAGCACTCGTAAATCATTTATGTGCTTATTTGTATCCCTTAAATATTTCAAGCTAACATATCCATGCGTTCTTTGAATAATAACATGTATTAGTGCTATCTATAAGAAATCCAGAACTGTAGGGTATTGACTAAGGTACGTTGTCACATCATTGACATGCATTATTGACACATAAGATACATTGATAGTCCATTAGCGTGCTTTGATGACATTTTTACTTAGAAATAGTGTGAGTTGGAAGCCATTAACGTGTGTTATGGTTCATTAACGTGTTTTGCTTAACTTTTCAGTTGTTTTATAAATCATCAAAACTTAGAAGGATTTTTCATGTTTTCCATACAATGGCACAACAAATTCTTTATTATCTTGCAATGTTAAATTTCAAAGAAATAGAGCTAGGTCTCTTTATTGAAATGGAAATTAGTGGCCTTGGAGCTAACCGTACAATTGCTTTAGGTGGCCAAAGGCCTACACATATAATTCTAAAGGACCTATATCTATTTTCTGATGGGTATAAAGCCTGCCTCACACACTAGAATAAAAAACTTGCACACTTTTCCACATACTGGGTAGTGCTTTTTTAGGTGTTTCCTATTTATGAACCTCTTATGTGGTTCCCTAGTAAACTAGCCAGCCAATATGTATTCCTATCCAATACTCATTCCCATCCAACACCCAATCCACTTTGCCGACCACTTTCCTTAGACATGATTCTTAAATCCTACTAGGAGAACCAATTTCCACACGAAATCACCCTCTTGGAACACCTTCTTTATCCTCTTGCCATAGGCTCAGACAACCTTCATTTTCCGCACCACCATCCCATTATCCAAATCCTCTAGCTCTGTTACCATGGCTTGCATGAAATCTTTAAGGGACAAAGTGTTTTGTTGAGCCACTCTCGAGTAATGTACCACCACCTCTATAGGTAATGGTCCATCACTTTTGGAGGTACGGTAGGCCCATAAAGTCTTAGGCAGCAAATTGTGTCAGTCCCTAGGATTGTTTTCTATCATTTTCTTTAGGATCCCTACGGTAGTTTTGTTGGATTCGTCGGCTTCACCGTTGGCTTGAGGATAATGTGGTGTTGAATTCAAAAGCCTAATGTCGTAATCCTCAGCAAAATATCAGGTATTTTCTCCAGTGAACATCATCCCTTAGTGTGAGGTGATGGACTGAGGAATCCCAAGCCTGTGAATAATTTGATTTTTGATAAACTTCACCATGTTCTGTTGTTCCACTTTCTTCATTGGTGCTGCTTCTTATCATTTCGTAAAATAGTCGGTAGCTACTATCAAGAATGTGTGCCCTTTGGAAGACGTTAGATAAATCTTCCCAATTAAATCAATAGCCCACCCTCTAAAGGGTCATGTCTTCACAATATACAATAGTTTTGCCATTAGGGCTCATCGAATACTCTCATGTCGCTAGCATTGTTTGCATCCTTTGGCAATATTAATGTAGTCTTTCAGCTCGTTAGGCCAAAAATACCCCTATCTCTAGACTAGCCACCTCATTTTTTTCCAGCTAGATGAGCACCAAACACTCATTCGTGTACTTGCTTCATGACTTCCACGGATTTTGGTGCCCCTAAACATCTCAATAGCACAACATCAAACCCCTTTTTAAACAAAATAGTTTCTATTAACACATACCGTAACACCTGTATTTTTATTTTGTAAGGGGTCCTTAAGGATGAGTTTTCCAAATATTGCTTAATGGATGTTCTTCAGCCCCCAACAGTCTCGGTGTCTATGTTGAAGGAGTATATTGCAACCCTCTTTCTGTAATGGATGAACAATTCTTCTTTTGAATTAGCACAAACTTATGGGTTAATTCTTCTAACATTTTTACTCTAGAGGCTATCCTAACCATCCCATTCGCTTCCTAGTTTGGTTCCCCAGGGATGTATTGAAAATGGACTTCTTCAAAATCATCTGCTAATTGAATTGTGACCGCAAAATATGGGGCCAACGAGAAATTGTTGCAGCAGTATTCCCCTGTTATCTGTCGAACTACTAGTTGAGAGTCATCCATGACATTGACTATTTTTGCTCCTAACTCGTTAAGGATATCCAATCCAATTATCAAATTTTCATACTCATCATGATTGTTGGTGCACGGGAAATTAAGATTGAAAGACAATAAGGTCTTTATCCCAAAAGGTGGGATATTTACAACCCTTGCTCCTACGATTGTTTCTATACTCGATCCATCAAATCAGAGTATCCAGAGGAAATATTCTAGATGAAACAGTTTAATTTTGATTCCTCAATCTCGTTCATTTTGAAATTGGGATGGTTTGCCAGCAAAACTGCCAGGACCTGTCCCTTAATAGCTTTCTAGTGTACAAACTGTAAGGAGAACTCTGACAACGCCATAGCCCATTTGCCTATCCTCCCTATGAACATGGGTATAGTCAACATATACTTGATCACATCAGTAGAACTACAAAAACCAAGTACCAATAGTGTAATGTAATAATTTTGTGCATGCAAAAGATAAATCAAGACAAATTTTCTCAACGGCGGAGTACTTTGCCTCGACCACTTCGAACAAATGACTCGAATAATAAATTGCTTGATCATAAAGTTTAACAATATTTTGAGTCAAAGCACATCCAATAGAATCTTCAGAGGCATAAAGATAGTAATTGAGTGGGTGTTCTTTCTTAAGAGGCATAAGGACATGTGGTTTGGACAAGTACTGTTAGATTTTCTCAAAGGCTTCTTGACGTTGCTCTTCCCATTTGAATTCTTGGATTTTCAACCTAATAAGTTCTAAAAAAAACTTGGGATTTTCCTGCTAAAATGGAAATAAATCTTCTGATGTAGTTTCCCTTGCCTAAGAAATATTGTAATTCTCTCTTGTTTGTGGGAGGCTTAGCTTGAAGTATGACCTTTGCCATGTTCTTATCTACCTCCACTCCTCTTTGGTGGACAAGAAAACCCAGAAAATTCCCTCCTCTTACTCTGAAAGAACATTTCCTTGGATTCAACTGGTACTTTCTAAGCCTTTCAAATCCTTGATGCAAGTCCACCACATAGTCCTTCCGCCGTTTAGACTTGACCACCACATCATTGATATACACCTAAATGATATTCCATATAACTTATGGAAATATCAAATTCATTGCCCGTTGATAGGTAGCACCAACATTTCAGAGGCTAAAAGGCATCATGACCTCTTCAAAGGTCCTTTTGGCCCCAAGATTCCTGAAGGCAGTTTTGTGTATAATCTTGAAAATCCTAATCTAGTTGTAGCCAAAAAAACAATACCAAAAAGTTAACATCTCATGGTCCACAGTACATCAATGAGCTAATCACTAATTGGCATTACATAAATTTCTTTAGGAGTGGCAGCATTCAAGTCCCTAAAATCAATGCATACTCTAATTTTTCCATTTTTCTTTGCTACAGTTACAATGTTTTCCAGTCATTCTATGTACTTTGATGGCTTAATAAAGCATAATTTTAATAATCTCACAATTTCTTCTTTCACTTTAACCTCTACCTTCTTGGACATCCTTCTAGGAGGTTGTTGTGTCTAGTTTGATAGGATGGCGGTGCTCTACCAAGCTCTTGCTCAACCCTGGCTTGTCTTTATACTCCTATGCAAACCAATCTTTGTATTTCTATAGGAGAGATATAATTCTTCCTTCGGGTCTCCTTAAAAAGGTCCACTAATGAATGTGGTTCTGGGTTCATCCTCTATATTGAGGTTCACTTTAATTAGTGGATCTTTGGCTTGCAATTGGACGTCCTCCAACTTTGGTGGTGCTGGGTCTACTTCATCTTGCATTCTCAGGTTCTTCTTTTTACACTAATTCTTCCATAAATGCAGACACTGGTTCAATGGTCAATAACTAGCTTACGACCTACTACACTGTGAGCTGGTAGATGGCAATTGCAGCTATCGTCACCTTTTTTTCTCGTTGAGGTGATAAATCATTGATCTCCCATACAAAAGGAGAGAACATCAGCCTTGCATATGGCACGATATGCTTCATGGACCTTTTTGAGGGGTCTCTAATGATACAGAACACCCTATCCTCCAAGTAATTCAGTATAGTAGGTTAGCCATTTTTTTCCAAGCTTCCAAACATGATACATTGAATGTCCTCGTGGTAGTACCAAGAATATACATAGTTGAATTAGGTCTTGAAAGGGTTCCCATCTGCTTTTACCATCTCCACCTTATCCCTATGCCCAAAAAGTGAGCACTAATGAAGAGAAGATGGCATAAACATGTTAGCATAAATCCAATCTCTTCACAACAACACATTGTAGCTAGCTGTGGAATTCATCACAAAGAACACGCACAATCTGTACTTGGAACCTACAGTGATTTATAGGGGAATGACCCCTCATGGAGTCTTGATGTCCCTAGTTACTGCTGATACAATAAATTCTGTATAAATTAAATCTTTCTCTTTCTTTCCCATAGCCAACAATATCTTTAAAGGGTAAGACATTAATTGATGAACCGTTGTCAATCAACACCCGGTCCATTGGTCTTCCATTCAAATGTGCTTTGATGTATAATGGCTTTGTATGCAATGGTCCCATTGGCTTGTCAAACACCAATTGCGGCTCCTTCTTGATCTCCATTTTAGAGGACGCATATTTCTTAGCCGAGAGTTCATCTAAGTCTTTCACCCGTGGAAGCTACTTACTCTCATTGTTAGTTACCTACTTCTCTACATAATTTGCACTTCTAAAAGCACGGGGTAGAACTAATGATGATATAGTAGAATAAACCATAGGAGTTTCTCTCATATTCAAGGTTTTTAGATAACCAAAAGAAGGGGGAAGAATTCCCAATTTTGTTATTATTTGCATATTCCATGTCCATCTCTTTGTCCTCTGTAGCTTTTCGATGCAACTTGGTCTTATTCTTTTGTATTTCAACATTCGCCTCTTGGTTTTCTTCCTGTCCAGGATAATTTCCTTTAGATTCCTATTTAGATCTCTCTTTGGCTAGTTTCTCAGCTAGCCTTTTTCTTTGTAGCCTTCTCTTTTACGTCTTAGTCAACTTACCATGGGGGACAGTTTTGAACTTTTTCCTTTGCAATGTACCAATGATTTAGATTTTCTAGAAATCGGGTGAGTACGAAATTTAAGTTTTCGGTTTTGCTTGGTTGCCTATCGTCCCTAGGGTTATTGGGCTGCTCCCAGCCCCTTCTTGCTTACTTTGGGGTTTCCTCTGTGGTCTCTATCTTTTCCTCAAATGCCTTTCTCTATCAAACATTCTAGCCTCTCTTTTTGGGTTGTGTTTCTTGCTTCTTTTTGTTGTGTTGATTTAACCACTCCTTCAAGTCAACAATGGCCAGACTGACCCTAGTCGTAATATCAGTATGGCCTCTTTGGAAAGCGAAAGAACTCCATTATTTGTCTGATCTTGGATCACATTTTTAAACACCCAGCACGCATTTGTTGAGGGTGTCTAAAAGATGTGGTAATCCTTCCCTTTGATTTCTTCTTTGGTGGGAATCTTATGGTTTACAGGCAAAGTAATAAAATTTTCTCTCAAAAGGTAATCAAAATTTTTAGAGGTTTTACTTAGGTTAAAAGTATACTGGGATTTATTCTACTTTCAATTGTCGACTTTGTTATTAGAGGTTGATGCCTTTACTAGCTTTGGACACGTAAAGCATCCTAGGTGGCAAGGTCTGCAATGTACAACTCTTTCGTTTCAGCATTGTCAAATTCCTTAAAATAAGTCCCCATTACATTATTTTTCTGTATGCTCTCTTCCCAGAGCAATTCTTAATAATCCACCACTTTAGCTACCATTTCATAAAAGTCACGAAATTCCATACCTTGGAATTTCTTTCTGAATTCCGAACCAGGCCTCGTTGTGCCATCCCAACATACTCAATCTCTGGGATGTTAACCTTGTATTTCTGACCCATTGCTTTTAAGTATGTGATGTAATCATTAGCATGCTCTTCGGCCTTTTAAGTCATTTTGGACAGCTCCACTATGCAAATGTCTAGCTCAATTCGGTAGAATTGCATGTGAAATAATCTTTGCATGTCCAACGAAGAGAAAAAATAGTTAGGAGGTAGTGAGGCATACCATGCAAAATGTATCGCTTGTTAAGGAATTGGGAAACAACCTCGGGAGAATATTTGAAAAGTTCTTGAAGCTGGAGAATTCTCCACTTTCAGTGGTTAATCTAGTTGCTCTATTATAGATTGTCTGTCTTCACATGAAAAATGAGTGAAATCGGGTATCCTCGCTTTCCTGGGGAAAGTCTCACGGTTTATATACTCTAGATATGGCTTATGGAATTCAAGCCTTAAAATAGGCCTAAAACCCGAATCAAGAATCTCGTATACGAGTTTTGTTAGGATATTGGTATCCATTTGGTTTCTTGGTTAAGCTTATGGAGCTATTTGTTGGGAAGTGTGCCCCATAAAGCAATATGCCCCAGAGCTGGCGACTAGTTTTTCATGCTCATAAGTCATGGGGTGAACTTGGGGACCTATATGCCCTTGTATATGAATCATAATCTTGACATTTCGTTAGCGGCCAAAGCCATTTGAAGTCTTAGGCTCTTCTCTCCTATACTATTATTTGTAGGTCTTAGCTCCCAACCTTTCTCCTGCCTCTTAGATTACCATAGGTGCAACATAACACACTCCCGGGGTTTTCAAAGTGTTCTTTTTTTATTTTCCTCTCTCCTGTAGGGAGGTTGATACATTTTTTTAGCTTGTTTGCCTGGGCCTTGATCGTACTCTTGTAGTGATACATTCGGGGACTCCCCCCTCGAGTGTTTTGTTGGCATCCTCTATAAGAACAATTTGTGTACTGCCTCCTCCGGGTTGGATCTTTTCAAAAAATAATTCTTGATTTTTGGTTATTCTATACATGGTAGCTTGGTGTGTCTCGAGGGCCTATTAGTTTTTGTAATCCAACTTCTTGTCAATTTTTGGCAGTAAGCCCAAACTTACTTTGATGTTCTACAAAGATCGTGCCATTCTCTCAAACACTGACGCCACTACAACGATAGCTAGCACAGCCTGCCCGCTAGGAGCCAAAAGTGTATCCTCAGGATCCTCTTATCCTTGTGATTGGATGTACTCTTTCGTGACCAGTGCTGCTGTATTAGCCTCCTTGTTTTTCTTTCCTGCGCTGGAAGCGGTAGTCTTCTTTCTACTCTTGGTTTTCATCATTACTTATGATGTCTTATCGACCGTGCTAGAAGATTGTTCTTTTGTTTTTTTAGAAGAAATCTAAGAGGACAACACCACCATTTGGATTGAAGGCCGCTAAAGCACGTTGAGTTTATGTTTCTCTTAAAAAGAGAATTAATGGCAATTGAACAATTTTTACACTTAATAAATCTAACTTCTCCAAAAACTATTAGGAATGATCAAAGGGACATAAATCATTCGTTATGGATTCTTTGCTTCTTTAGGCACAATATCAAGATATGACAATGATGAAATGAATACAATGAAAATTGGAAATGGTCTGGCCATTGAGGACACTAAAATCCAATAACTAAAGGCTGGCAACACTGAAGAAACTGAAAGCAAAAGTTAAGAAATTAACAAAATAATGTATGAGACTCATGTTGTACAGGCGCTGATTTGTGTTTAGAGTTAAATTTAATTTGGTTTGTGTCTTTTGCATCTATTTATACTGTTTTCTAGTGATCTTCTTTGGAATTTTAAGGATTTGATCCTGGTCTTTTCCTTAATTCGAATCCAATCCAAATTCCATTAATTCCTTTGTGCATCATTCTTCCTCTTTCTTGGGACAGTTGACCTTCCTTTCTTGTTCTTGATTTACAGTAATAACATGGTTGGCTTTCCTTCTACCTCCAATCTTCCTTTCCAAGACAATATTTACATATTTGCCACCCATAAGAACCTCATTGTTGTCCCGTGCCTTGCTCTTTTTTTCCCTGAAAAATTAGCTTCCCATCATTATTTCTAATTACAATGATTTGGTGCTTTGACTTGCCTTATCTGTTCCAGCAGAATTCTTCCCATTTCTTACTACTCTAATTTGTAGTCATTAATGAACCTGCCTTTTATGTCACCTTGTTCCCAAAGGCTTGGTTTCAACGATCCTTTCCTTATTCTTTCTACATGTTCCCATGGCTGCCTTTGTTTCTTTAATGGGTCAGGATGTGGCTTTGCTCATATTCATTTATTTGGGCCAATGCAATAATTAGGCTCAACCCAATGGACTTGGGTTTGAATTAGACCGTAAACAATTGGCATGGTCATACTTAAAATTAGGAACGTAGTTTAATTAACACTAAACTCCAAGTCACGTACTTATCTAAAAATAAAAAACTCTAAGTCATGTATGTTTAATATTAATTCAATAAAAGACTAGTTTCGATCTTTGGTTAATGGTAATTCTAATTTTTTTTCAAAATCCATGCTTTTTAATATAGTATAGATTTCGATAAAAATATATTTGATAAGATCCTTAATCAATCAAGCTCAATTGAAGTACAAACTAACAACTAAAGTAATGGGAAAAATAATAAAGAAACATTGGAGTCAATCATTTTCGTTTGTGGAGCAATATCTAAGATTCTTACGGCTCAAAGCTATCAAGACTGCCCTAATAATTATCTCCAAATTATAGCCAAACTTTAGATGTTTCCTGTTTAACATATTACTGTTGGAATTGTTGTATATATACACTGTTGTGACACTCAATAAATATACAATTGCATTTCCTCAATTAATCTTGTTTTTGAAATTCTCTTTTTGGTATTAGATGTTAGTGTAGGTGCCTTAGGAGCCAACCATTAAGAGCACCACATAAGTAATGACAATAAAATATAAAGGGCATGTTTTCATTTCACTAATTAACATGATTGGAGAATCATTTTGGTTGGTATGATTAGATCAACGAATCAATATCCATGATATGGTAGATTCATATCTTGTGTCCCATGGCTGGCAGGGAACACATTGGTACTTGAACACTATATCTAAATGTTCATAGTCTGTCGATATTGGGTGTCGACAATGAAAGAGGCTATTACATGGTTTGGTCGATTCCATTTCCCCATGGAAACTAGTTATGTGACATATGAACCAAACATATAGGCACACTAACATGCACTAATGTGGGTGTTGGGTTGACCCACTATTGAGAGACCACATGGTAAATTACTTGAATGTTAATGGAGAACTCTCAAGTGCAGAACATGGTGTAACTAGTACTTTGACTTGAGATCACCATGGCATGCTAATGTCTAATATGTCACTTTAATCCCATTCTATGTAATCTGATTAGGGTTACTGAAAATTTGAATGTTGGATTGCATTACGAAACATATGAGTATGGTGTGTGATCAAGATAGAATTGCCACCCTTAGTAATATGAGGAAAGTGTCTAGTTAGGCCTATCAATTGAGTAAAGAGAACTTAAATCCATGGCTATGGTCTAATTGGTTGCAACTTGGGAAGTTGAATCAATTTGGTATAATTTCTCTTAACCTGGTGATTGATGAATTCTTTCTAAGTGAAGGGTTGACAGTATCCATTCCCTATACTCGAAGAGACATAAAATGACAAGGGACCAAATTACACTATAATCTTTCATTATAGGCATAAGTTGCTCCACGACAACTCGAGTTTTCTTGGAGGTATGATGTCTAGCTAGGATCTAACCAGGTAATTTAGGAGTCAAATCCTAAGTTACTACCCTCGTGGATGAGGGCCTAGAGAGTAACACACAATAACATGTTGTAGGGATAATGTTAATCATGAGATGAATAATATTCCAATGAGCAATCCTAGTTTGACTAGGATTCCTATTTTGACTCATATATGAACATCATCGAAGAGGTGACCTAAATGTATAGGATACATTAAGATGATACCTAATTAATTTATAAACTTAGAAATCTCATTTCAAATGAGACTTATAGTTTGACTAGGATTCCTAATCAAAATAGGAGTCCTAGTGTAACTAGAACAAGTTCTGAAATGGAGACTAATGATCGTCTTGTGTTTAAATAGAACAAATTCTAACACTAGGATTATTCTCAATGTTGAGAGTCCTAATGCAATTAGGATTCCTATTATGAATAGGATTTGAGAAATGACAAAGAATAGTTCGACTAGTTAGTATCAGTATTAAGGGTTTAGCGCTCAATAATGAGTAGTCCTAATTTGATTGGGACATCTCAGGATGATGTTGGAGAATTTTTTGGGGATGCCTTGGCTAAGTTCGGAAAGCGAAAGCGAGTTGGATTGAGGCAAGAAAAGCAACACCAAGATTTTTATAGTGGTTCGGCCAACCATGCCTACGTCCACCACCTAAGTCTCACTTAGGCTTTTCACTATATCAGAGATTGATTACGGCTCAATCCAACAAAGTCTTATACTAAGGTTGATTGCGGCTCATACCTCTAAAGCCAACAATGTTGACTGCAGCTCAAACCTTTAAAGTCAACAAGGTTGATTAGGGCACATACCTCCAAAGCAAACAAGGTTGATTACAGCTCACGCCTCCAAAGCCAACAAGGTTGATTACGGCTTAAACCTCTAAAGCCTACCCAAGTTTGATTACGGGTCAAACCTCTAAAGCTATTACAATGTTGTTTTCCATAGGTTCACAACCAACCTTCCCCAATCTTAAAGTGTTTATAGAAAATGAAAGCTCTATGCAAGAGTACATGTGTTGACATAATGCTCTTGATGTTCTCTATAGCTTGAATTTGGTGTTTTGGGGGTGATGGAATGATAAAAGTGTTTTAAACTTTGAAAGCATACTATCATCCATGTTTTCTGCCCTTCCTTGATGTATTTATAGCTTCTCCAATCCATTTGACCGTTGGTGTTGAGAAACTAGCTATTGGAGACTGTTTATATTTGTTACAGCCTTCTGGAACAAACACAACGTATGTTGCACCAAGCCTACATACGTTTTCTGCAAATTCTTCAGCTCTACGTACGTTGATCGTCCGTGAAGTACGTTGGCCATAACCACATCTCCAGATGACGTACGTTCAATCTCCTCTGCGTACATTGTGACCTCACTACATACGTTGTACATGTATGACGTATGTTGTTAATGATCTAGTAGCCTCTGTTTGCATTCAGCTCCATGTCTACATACGTTGCAGATTCTCTACGTACGTTGTTGTCCATAACGTACGTTGTGGTTTTATCCAACGTACATTGATCATGCAGTTTTCCAGATAACGTACTTCAGCTTTGTTGTAACATACGTTGTTACTTTGCAGAGCCTTGTTTCGCAACTCTAAACCTTCCAACGTTTTTCACTCTATCTCAAATATTTTGTACATCATCAAAACATAAAAAGAATCTTAATGTTGATCACCCTTGATCCAACAGATGAGTCCTAATTAAATTAGAATTCTCCATGTTTATTTAATTATTTGATAATTGAATAAAACACAAATCCTTATTGGACTTGGATATATGTTGCAATAGGCTTGTAGATATTGCACTTATGTTTATTTAGTGGATGGAAACCCAAAGTTCATTAAGTCCATGTTAATTAGGGTTAATTAAGCCCATTTCTAGTGT
>CAODLS010848992.1:0-30843 GCA_948243855.1 Flueggea neowawraea
TCAACAGAAGTGAAATATCTGCAAACATTTTCATTTAGGACATTGAGTAATCTTGAAAGTGTATTGCGGAATTCTCAAATTGCAGATTCTAGTGGGGACAATAAAACACTTTAAAGACAGTGTTCTACACGCCTCAATTTCCAATATTTTTTCTAACAAATATAAGACAAAAGAATAAATGAATTATTTATTTGATAACATTTTATTATTATACTAGTTTCTCCGATTATTTTTGTTGTTATCTTTACAAGATATAGTTTTTGTTGTTTTTATAATTTGAAGCTTCTTAAAAATAGAAAATATATTTTATATTAATATGTACATTGGATATTCAGTTTACAAGTACAACGTGACTTTTTTCTATGCAAGAGTTTTTTTTTTATTTTTTTGACAGATTCTATGCAAGGGTTAAAAGGGGGAAAGTTAGACACGATTGTTTGGGCATTTTAGTCAATCTGTCTGGAAAATGAGACTGTCTATGCTCACAAGTGTAGATGCTACAACCACGAGGAATGAAAGGGTGACTAACTATTTAGTCCCTAAGGTGTATAAACTTCTACAGATGAGTCCCTAATTTTTGAAAACCCTGGCACCTTTTGGATGCCAAGAACTAGAATTTGAATTGGCCTAAATTTGGAATTGGACCCAACCAATTCCAATTCTCTTGTTTGAATTCAATAAAGAAATTTCAATTCCAATTCTCAACACAATTTCATAGAATTACAATGACACTTCTATCAATTCTTAACTTAATATCTAAAAATTCTCAATTCCAATTCTCTCTCCCTCTCTCTCTCTCCCCCTCCGTCTCTACCTCTATCTCTCTCCCCCAATTCTCTCTCCCTCCCTCTCTTTCCTCTCTCTCTCTGTGTCTATCTCTCTCCCTCTAAAAAATATTTAATTATTTAATATTAAATTCATATTAAATAATTAAATATTTAATTTATAGTAAATAATTATTTAAATAATCAATTCTAATTTTGATCATGTTTTAATTCTGGTTCAATTCCAAGTCTGTATATTATTCAAACATCAAAATTCTAATTCTGATTCAATTTTAATTCCAATAGAATTGGAATTAAAATTCTAATTTTGATTCTGCAATTCAAACAAACTCTAATAGTTAATTCTTAATTTTAGTCGAATAGAACAAACTCGTCTCTCCATTAGTGTTACATTAGTAGTCCGTTCATAAAAAATTGAAGCGTCCATTATTTTTTAGATAGTGAATTTTTTAAGATTAGAATACCCTTTTCATCATTCTTTCATTCAAAACAACTTATCTCCCTCACTCACCTTCTCAAACTCACTCATTCACTATAGTCTCAACCTTACTTTTTTTTTTATTTTTTGAACCTCACTCATTCATTATAGTCTCAACTTCATCATTGCCACATGAACAGTCGCTCTAAGCAAACTCTGACATCACCACCATTTAAATCTAGGAAAATTGCTCTCCTCCATCAATGCAAGCAAACACTCACTAAACAATCCAACTCTGTCTCCATCATCACAAGCACCCAACAAAACCCAGCTTCTCCTCCACCACTTCATTGCTACAAAATTTTTCATGCCATTGCCTGGATGATGGCGCTTTCACTCACGTTAGCCTTTCTTATGTGCACTTATTATGCACGCAATATGGAACTATGTTTGCAAAAACAGGAACAGAAGAATGAGCTATTTTTTGGTAAAATGGTGTCACGCATGCAAATATTTACATGTGGTAACGCATGCAATGAGAAATAACATACGCCAGAGATTAAAATTCAGTGAGATTGAGAAGAGTGTGAGGATTCAAAAACAGCGCATGCAAGAGTCACGATTCATGAACGCAAATGGCAAAGCAGAAAAGAATATATTTATATCATTTTGACACAAATATGTTCAAATTCTCAAAAATTCAGAGAATATCAAACACAATTAATGGTAATATCATTAATTGTTTGCACACTTAAGTAAGCACTTATACACGCTAAACTGGAGTTGTGTCTTGAAGGTGAACGATCTATGAACAAGGCTTAATCAGATGAACTTGGGTGGGCAACAATTGTTTATGCACATAAAATCTGAGAAATCCAAATCCTTACGCCTATAAGAACAGAGTAGCCCATACGAAGTAGATGTACCATATACATTAGATGCTAAAGAATATGATTCACAACGGCGTTATTCCCACTCACAACAGGCATTTTAGTATGAGAAGATATAAATAGTTTTATAACTCATCAGAGAAGTAAGAGAACTCATTGGCATTCATTCCACTCCAATAGTTCCTCTCTTGTGCTCTTGATTTGCTCATTCATTGCTTTTTGAGAGAATGTGCTTTCACTTTCAAATCTTTTACTCTTGTAGAGAGTTAATTAGAACCATTCATTACTCCTAATATGTAGTTCAAAACATTTTTTTTAGAGTAGTAAATATTTAAATCTTACACCTTAGAAAGAAGATTTCAAAAAATTGATCTCGTATTCTTGAAACAACGTGTGAAAGGTTTCTTCAAGAACGATTGTAAAGGTCTCCCTCCACCTTGGAAACAAAAGAGTTGTAAAGGTTTTGCTTCACCTTTGAAGAAGGAGATTGTTAATAGTTTTTGTTGTAGACCATGTCCTTTGACGATCGAGTCCTAAGCCCATTTACTGAAGTATTGTCCGTTATGAACTCATGAGCTTTGTCTCTGAAAAAACGTCTCAGCGGTTTGAGGGAGAAAGGTGCTTATAAGCGATCCTTGGCCTTGACTCCTAGGCGATGTAGGAGCATGTCACTACAATAGCTCCTCAGTCGATACTAAGAGACTTGAGAACACATCTTTAGCTCGACGGCTTTTTACTCAAGTTCCTACAAAAGGCGTCAATTGTTGTGAACCATGTCCCTCAACGATCATGCGCTAGGTCCATCCATTGACATATTGTCCTCTCTAAGTTCATAGGCTCTCACGGTTTTGTCCCTAAAAAGGTACCTTAGTAGTTTGATGGAGAAATGTGCTTATAATTGACTATTGACCCCGACTCTTAGGCGATGTGATAGTATGACACTACAATTTTTAACTTCAAGTGCGAGCAAAGAGCAGACGTAAGTTTGGAGGCACAAACCATATAAATCATGGCTTGATTGCTTGAACTCTTACCTTCTTTATTTAACTTAATTGTGTGAATTAGTTTGATGTACTTTCAAATGTTTAAAAATTATTGAAATGAATTTTAGCTCTTTACTTGTGCATACATAAGAATAGAATTCAACTCCATTCCTCTCGCCCTTTTGTCGAGTAGAATCCAACTTAACATATCTTACATAAGTTAGTCTTAATTTTGAAAATATGAAACATTACGTCATAAATTGCTAACATGTTTCATAAAACATGTCTTTATTTTTTAATTGGCATATAAAGGTCAAATGAGGCACCATTTATTTAATAGATTTGGATATTTGTACCAACTAAATGCCAAATAAGAGGATAAAGGTAAATTGAGACTTTATGATTTACTACATTTTATAAGTTAGTTTTACACTTTTTTTTAATGCAACTTTACACCCTAAACTGTAACCAATTATAAATAGATGAAATAAGACAGTGGCTATACTAGTTGAATTATTGAAGTAGAGACCTCTGAGGACTTAGAGCCCAATTGGTGTTGAATTGTTGAAACTCCAGGAAATAGTAGCTAAGAGCAGTGTTTTAGTGCAGTAATCTCCACTCAAAAAACTTGTTGAATAATCTAGTGTCCAAGTCCATGATTCTTGTGTAAGACCACCAAGTGAATCAGTAACAGGAAAAAATTGATTTGAGTTTGACGAACATGTTAGAATCTAGTAAATGAAGTAGTTACAAAACAAGAGTAATTATAAAAGATGAAGAAGAGTTGTCACAATTGGAAAAAATTTGTCAATTTGGTCAAGAATAGAAGAGATTATTGAAGAGACTAATGAGAAGAAGACGAAGAAGAAGATGAATCATAGGATGTCATTCGTTTTGATTGTGTTAGAGAAATTTGGAATTGATTAAACGAGAAGGTTAAACAAAATAATATATGAAGTAAGGTTTTGTTTGGCTCTATTGTTTTTTTTTTAATTGAAATTTGGCTCTATTTTTTTTCCTAATTGAAATTTGTCTCTATTGTTTAGGAATCAAAAACAAAGTCCAAGAGGAAATGATAAAGATCGGGGCTAGAAATGTGAAGTGGAATTGGCATGGCCAAAGCAAAAGGGTAGCTAAAAGGGTTTTTTTAGCCGTTCCATAAGTTTGGTGTATTCTCTTCATCTACCGTTTATCGAGATTAACAATACATGTAAAGCGAAAGAATAAATTAGTGGGTTTTAAAATTACATGGGCCAAATAGAAAGATTCGTTAAATGTCAATGATGAAACAAGGTGAATAGAGGAACCGCATTATATTCTAAAGAATGATATTTTGGTGTTTTTACAATGATATTTAAATGTAATCGGCGGAAGACGGAAAATGAAGAGAGAGACCAAATGATAAGGTTTTCCAAATACAAGGACCCACTGGTGGAATACATAAAACCTTAGGGACAGATGAGGAAATTACTCTTGCTAAAACTGGCTGAAACAAATCAGCTCGCCGTCCGTCTCCACTCGTCTCTAGCCGTCGCCTCCGCGTACACCACCACATCAGGTCTCTCTCTCTTCTTCTGGGTTCTTTCCATGGAAGATGAAGAGCAGCAGCAACAGCACTTCAATTCAACCATGGAAGAAATCGCGGAAGCCGTTGAATCCACAGAACAAGGGTACACGTTTCCTCCAATTAGCTTCGATGTGCCTCCACATAGAACCTATTATTTCTATAACCAATTCAGACTCAGTTCAAACCCTAACAACTTCCTTAAAGGAGTTAAATGGTAAATGCCGTTCCTCTCTGTTATTTATCTATAAAAGTTTTCTTCCGTTTTTGTGATGTTTTAATTTTTGTTTCAGGTCACCGGACGGGTCGTGCTTTCTGACGAGTTCAGAGGACAATACGCTGCGTGTGTTCTCATTGTAAGTTCTGCAGTGTCTAATGGAGATTTAGGAACTAATTTGATTGTGTAGTGCAGTAACTTAAAGTACTTTTTTTGTGCAATAGACCAGATAATGATATCAATGTTAATGCCAATGCTGATGAAGGTAATTTTAAAATTCTCAAAAATAGTAAAATTTCAGTTATGGTTTGCTTTCGGATGCATTGTATCGATGGTGTTAGTTTCAGTGGTGCAGATTCCTCTTTGGCGAATCTATTTGTGAAAGAGGGAGAGTCTGTCTATGATTTCTGTTGGTACCCATACATGGCTTCTTCAGGTGATCTCGTTAACTTTCTTTTTTCTTTTTGGCTTTAAGTTAGCCCTCATCTGCTTAATATGTAGGAATTCTCATTGTGGAAATTTTTTGGTGTTAGACCCTGTTAGCTGTGTATTTGCTACTACCACGAGGGACCATCCAATTCATCTTTGGGACGCTACTTCTGGTCTGGTATTGTTGTTTGTTGTTGTTCTATAGTAGTTGCGGGTTCTTTTGTTTCTTTTCCAAGATAAGAATAAATAATTACCCCGAATGCGACTTGCCAATATCATATAGAATAAGGAGTGAGACTAGTAAACTGACCATAGATATTGCTAAATGCAGCTACGTTGCACATACCGTGCTTATGATGCCATGGATGAAATTGCTGCTGCCATTTCAGTTGCGTTTAATCCTGCTGGGACCAAGTAAGGAAAGATCTTTTTTATATACAATTTACGTGGTTTTTATATGTCTTCTTTACTCACTTTTTTTCTTTTACTTTGCCTTGATCCTTCTGTTGCTCTTTGGATTATGTCATCTGTGTTGATCTCACAAAATTTCTTTACATATTATATACCATGCTGATTGTACTTTGAGGCGTTTTAATTATGTATGCATGACTTGGAGCCTCTATTTAATTTTGAGATAATTATTTGACATCTTCTGTTGTCTATGATCCAACAAACTATAACACTATCTTCATGAATTTGTGCTTCTTCGGTAGGATATTTGCTGGATACAATAAATCTATCAGAGTATTTGATATACATCGGCCTGGTAGAGATTTTGAGCAGTATTCTACTCTTCAGGAAAATAAAGAAGGACTGAATGGTCTGTTTCTTGTTCTTCTTGACAAAAAGTGATTACATTTAATTAAATTAATGAGCTAAGTTCTTGAAACTTGCCCATTGTCTTCAGGTATAATATCTTCAGTTGCCTTTTCTCCAACTCATAGTGGAATGTTAGCTTTGGGATCTTATTGTCAGACTACTGCAATCTATAGGGTGGGCAATATGGAGCTATTATATGTTTTGCATGGCCAAGAAGGTGGGATTACACATGTAAGTGAGCATTTATTGTTGTTAGCCCTGCTGTTGTTGCAATATTTAAATGAATAAAGTAAGATTTTTTCCCTTCAGGTCCAATTCTCGAAAGATGGAAACTACCTTTATACTGGAGGCCGGAAGGTAATTCTGGAAAATTTGTGTTTAAGTATAAATCTTATGATATTCAATGTGTACCTTGTATGAAAATTAATCCAATATCCATGTTACATGCAAAACTTGACAAAAAAGTTCTTTCTTTTCTTGGTGTGCATGTATGAGTCTGTGTGTGATAAGCAGACGATTCATTTGAAAAATCTTTATTCTCTGAAAGTAGTTCATTAAATCTTCTTCTCATGTGTAATGTAGCTTATTGAAATTAACATCATGTATTCATATTTCTTGTAGGACCCATACATTCTTTGCTGGGATATGCGGAAGACTGTTGAAGTATTGTACAAGTAAGAAACCTAGCATATTGGCTCACTAATGCTTCTCATGAATAATTACTCTTTATAAAGCTGCTACAGATGGCAGTTTGAGGTCTGCTGATGACCTTCTGTGATAACACTGGCCATAATTTTTGCTCTCTGAAGCCATATGGAGCATTCAGTGGGATCTACTACTGGTACACTATGTTACCTGGACTCGTCTATTTACCCTGTCACACCCGTGTCACGACACGGTGAGTGTCATCTGGACATGGCAGTCTTCAATGGCTGTTCATTTTCAATTCTGCTTTTTTAATTATTGACCACAATGAAAGTTGGTTTTCAATTCATGCATGAATAGTACTCCATATTTGTTTTCCCAATAATTCAACTACATATTATTCCACATTTGCTATCCCAATTTTATGTCACAGTAAACAAAGCATCACTTTGGATGGAGAAAAATTGATGAGAATAATTAAATTAAATGTTAATTAAGTTACTATATATCTATGAGGTGGCCTTCCTTTCTAAGTCAGTACAGAAAAAAGTTTTCTGCAGTATATGGCTTCCAATAAATGATCCAACTTTAGGGACAATTATATTCGACGAAGAAGACTTGGAGATTGAGTAATTATTAAAAGTTGTAACAGATGGTTACATATTTAAACTTTTGATATTATTATTTAAATGAATTTTACAATGGTTACATATTTAATTTAGTTACATTTATTATTCTATAACGTACCCAAGTACCCGTGTCCGATTTTGGACACATATCCCTGTGTTTACTATTTTGAGAAATAACGTGTCTGACACACGGATATGTACCCTTATCCGACACCCTCACCTGAGTCCGGGTAACATAGCTGTTACATTGCAATTGATATTAGTTAGTTTCTTGCATATTTGCCACAAATTTTCAGTACTAAATCATTTCAATGTGAATTTCCTCTTTTATCTTTACAATGTTGTGTTCTAGATTTAGGTTCATGAATATTAATAATTTCTCCTGTTGCAAGTTTATCACGAATAAAATGTAATAAGCATCAGCAGTTATGGGACTGGTTATTATTTGTCCTTTTGTGGTTTTTAGGCTATACAGATCATCGGAACAAACCAACCAGCATATATCATTTGATGTTGAACCCTCTGGTCGGCATCTTGGCACGGGTGGCCAGGTAAGACCGGAGATTTTCTGCCTTTTCTGAATCTATGATTGGAAGCTATAACAGTAGAAATTGCCACTTAAATTTCTGTTTCCGAACTTCTCTTCTAGGATGGTTTAGTTCACATATATGACCTACAAACTGGGAAATGGATCTCAGGCTTTCAAGCTGCAGGAGGTATATGTTCGTTTGTTTGCATCTTTCTGTAAATTTGCTACTATTTTCCTGTTTCTTTAGTTCCTAATGATTCTGATATGGTATCTTTCATTTTATGCATGAAGCAGACACCGTAAATGGTTTTTCTTTCCATCCATTCCTGCCTATGGCTGCCACTGCATCAGGGCACCGACGGTATCAAGCTCCTGATGATGGCGATGACACACTGCGTTTGAGTGGTATGTCCTGCAAACCAATATTTTTCTAATGGTATCGAGTCGACTTATCTTTTCCCTTGGGGATTGATACTGAATAATAGACAGCTAACTCTTACTTCCATGATTGATAATTTCAGTAAGGTCAGGGTATTATCCATGAATGATAATTGCGTTTTGTAGGTGACGAAAACTGTGCGTCCGTGTGGACCTTCTCCAGTGTTTCAAATATGTAGAGTGGAGCAGCTAATATCACACCAGTGACTAACGATTAACCCTTCGCCGTGATTCAAATATCTATCGGCGATGTAGTTCATGAATTCCTTCGGTAATTAACGGAATTTTTTTTCCTTAATATTTTCGTACATTATCTTGTTTAATGCCACGGAATTAACTTTTATTTAGCGGAGCATGGTTAGTTCTTCTTGAGCAAACTTGACTAGGGTCTAGCATCTTTCACAGATATTTTTCAGTTGAATGTGCTTTAGATATCTGTTAAACCAAACCAATGTTTTAATGGTACTGAAATTATTTTCAAAATTTAATTTTTCAATTGAAATCAAACAAAATACATTAAAGACTGAAGAAATTACCTAGCGTTTCTTGAGGTTTACTTTATTAGTTGATTTAATCCTTTCTACTTTAAAATTAGTCACTTGAGTTGACATTTGAGACTAATTCAAATGGTTGAGTGTATTGCATTATTGATCTGAGGTCTCATGTTCAATCTCTTTGTGACCAAAAACACTTCTCTAATCTCTTTTATCTTCCTCTTTTGTCTCTCATTTCTCCACCGTATCACTCTCTCAAATATCAATAGTTTAAACAAAGCTAATGGTTTTTTTCCCTTAAAAACTCTGTTCAAACCAAATTACAATTTATACCAACCAGATTACACAAACATCCCTCAAAAAGTAGATTAAGATATGTTTAGTTTTATAATCTAAATGGGTTCATAGAGAGCTAATTAGGTTAAGTTTTAGTCGAGCAAATGAAGTGCCATTTGGAAATTTCTTCTACTTAATTGGTTAGTATTGTCTAGCACTTCAGAACGAAAAGAGGAAAAAAGGGCTTGACAGTTGCTATCAATCACCTCAGTTTGGAATAGGCACGAACACTAATTAAATGAGCAGAGAATTGCTTGCTTAACACAATTACTTGTAGTACAATTGACTAAAAAATAATATTTGCTTGATTAAAATATGCAAGTTAGGGCAAGAAAAAAAAAGATTAGCATATGCTAATGCAAGTAGTCTATTTCCTTTCTTGCCGGCGCTCTAATCAAAATGTTTATTTATGCAAAGTCATAGTCATCAACTATAAAGCCATTCATGCACCTAGTTCACCAATTCTTTTCTTTTTTTCTAAAAAAGAATGTTTTTTCTTTTGAAAATGATTCATTAGAGAAAAAAATGTTAAAGACCTTTTTCTTGATGACTCACTTTAGAAACTCGCCCTCTTATTGGTCCGTTTTATTATTTATTTATTTGTTTTGGAGACAAAAAAATACATAAATAAAGAGAGAGAAAAGAGAATTTAAAATTAAATAATATATATATACAATGAACCAATAAAAATGTGAGTGTTCAAAATGAGTGACATGGAGATGGTTCTTAACATTTCTAAAAACCATTTATAAGCATATGGATAGGTTTATTATAACATACTTTCGATTGTTGTAAAATAAAGGAATTAAAATAAAAGAAAAAACACACAAAAATATACAACAAAAAATTATATATAGTAACAACAAAAGATTCTAAAAAATGGCACACACAAAGAAACATATTTTGAAAAATGTCATAATTTGACCACTTTTCGACTACGTGGTAGAGTACGACCATGTTTTGTCACGCGCGAGAAAATTGACCACGCATGACGAGTACAAAATAAACATAAAACATGTACAACCCAAAAAATGCATACATAACGTGTACAAAATGAATACATGCCAAAATATAATTAAAATAGCATTTTTTTATAATGTTTTATTATTTGGACACAAAACAGTTAGTATGTGCATTATAACATCTCGCTCGTTTCAGTCAAATTTTCTGTAGCCTTCCATTCAATTCGAATAAGACCAATTGTTGTACATCTTTTAATTTTGATTGAGTCTTGTTCAATTCCGATTCGATCATTTGGATGTTCGAAGATGATTAATGGTGATGAGTATGTGAGTTAAAGTCATTTTCAAGTCCCTAAGGTAGCATGTCACTCGATTAACCAAATAAAGTTACTCGAGTGAACCATGACGGTTACTTGAGTGAGACAAGGTTTGGATCACTCGAGCAACACTTTTGGTTACTCAAGTGAGCCATGCTTCCAGGGAATGAACTGGGGGAAATTTCACTCAAGTAAGAAGAGGTGTCACTCAAGTGAGCTAGGCAAAAACATGAAACGCACCGTTTTGGTTCGGGGGTCATTATATACCCTCAAATTTGACCCTTCTCGGCCTTAAACGCATTTTTTCACACTCTCTCACTTCAAATCCATTCGAAACTCTCTCCCATTGCTTCCATATCATCTATTGAGGTAGATTAAGCTTCTAATCCCTTTCTTTCTTCATTTTATGCAAGATTTTTCATGATTTGTTGGAAGAACATTTTTGAGCTTTTGGTTTGGGTTTCGGATTTCTGTTGATTTCTGATGAAATGTGAGTTGTAGGATGTTATATTTGATAGATACGGGTTAGAAATACATGAATCAAGCTTGAGTTTTGGAGATTTGATGAGTTGTTTAAATGGATTAGGATTAGGCCAACTTTGTGAAGAGTATTGATGAAATTGTTGATAGATTAAATTTTCTGAGGTTGATGTGAGGTGATGTGGATGGTTTGGAACATCGAGTATCAATCGATTCGAATTTTAGGGTGATTTGGTTAGGGTTTAGTGTATAAAAGTTGGAGTTTTTTTTTATGTTCATGAGTTATTTGGGTGAAATTAATTGTAGATTTGTGTTTAGGGGGTATGATTAGAAATGATTTGTAGGATTTGGAACGTTGGGTATTAGTAGAATCGAGAGCAGGGTGTTTTTGGACAATTTTTTGCCGCAAGGATTAGATGTGATATTGTGCATGTTTTGGGTTTAAGTTGATATTCTGGACAATTTGGGGATTGATATGTAATTTTTCGAGATCTTAGGGATTAAAATATAATTTTGCAAAAGTTAAGGGATTATTCTATAGTTTTACGAAATATTAGTTTTTCGATACAAGAGCGTTGGACATTCAATCGAAATAGGATTTATGGCATCGACGTGGGTTAGGGAATGCATTGCATTGCATACATATCCAGTAATGTCACAATACAGTATTTGACTCCATTATAATTAAATTATGTGTTCATCTCTATTTGATTTTCGAGGCGACCAACCATTCACCGGTGGACCACGATTAGATTATTAGCCCGGCGCCCAGGTGAGTGCGATAGCAGTTTCAGACACATGGACTGTGTCTTTTGAAATTATATATTTTTTTACTGTACTCTGACGTTTGCATGTAATCCAGACTAATTAATGGTTTGGTAAAAATAAAATCCGACTTATTTGATAACCTTTGCTATGGAAACTAGATTTGGAAATTATTATGTTTTTTGAAATAAATATTTTGTTCTAAAATAAGTATATTCTCAATATTAAGTATTTAGTTTCTGAAGTTTAATAAGTATTTTCTATCTAAATATAAGTATATTTTTTAGATAAGAATTATATTCAGTATTTGAGAATATTCTCTATTCAACATTTTGTTCTGAAAATAAGTATGATTTCTATAAATATTTATCTGCTCTACATGTTGTCTGTTTGAATATTAAAAATGTATTTTTATGTTTTCTACAAAATATTTTGATATGGGACATCTATCTACGAAGTAGCGTAGCCTTTGGTATACCAATATTTTATCAGTTGCCTATATGGCTAACATTAGCCTAGTGGGCTGCCATTCGCCTAAGTGGCCTATCCGTACCTAAGTGACTATTATAAGTTCGAGTGACTCCATTTATCTGATTTCGGTCCCGTCATCTATATTATTATTCTTATTAAATATTTTTGGAAATAAGTATTATGTTTGGTGTTTAATATTATTATACTCAGTAAATATTTTGGAAAGTAAATATTAGATTTAATTTATGTTTTGAAAATTAAATAATTTTATCTAATTTATTTATTTATTTAATCCATGTGAATCTCTTATGTATGCCTTGTTTGCGAAGGATTTCGAAATGATTTCTCAGAAAATACTATTTTTCTCTCTTAAAATCAATCTTTGATGCATCAATTGAACCTACCACATGAATTCAAATCTCGCACAAATGAGCAGTGGTTAGTGGCAGTCATTGTTCTCTACCTGAATACGAAATTTTCTTAGAACAAAATGCAGTCATTGTTCTTTGGTAAAAGATGAGTACAAGAAAATTGAACACAATTCAAGATTTGGCCTCTAACTAGATTTCAGCACTAAAGACACCTCAAACAATACATGGGCTAATATCCTTCCTCTCAAATGCCCTCAACAAAATCTCATTTGCCATGAAATGAATTAACTGGCGAATTGGGGTTCATTTGATTTAAAAAGCCACAATGTTGTCCCTTTAGAGAAGAGTGATGGGAAATACCTGAATCCAAAGCCTTGTAACTCTAAGAGCTAAAGCCTTAGTATAGTAAGCAATGAGACGGCTAATAGACATACCTTTTAGAGAAGCAAGATTCGAAAAGAGAGTGAGACGAAGAGAGTGGTGGTTGCGACAGTAGTGGAGGTGGTGGAAAGAGAGTGAGATGGAGAGAGCGGTGGTTGCGGCAGTGGTAAAAGTGGAGGAGAGAGAGTGTGTAATATCCCGTCTGTCATAACCAGAATCTAGTAGTATTCCGAGATGAGTTGGAGATTGGAGAGTGTTTGGATGTTAAGCCGCGTGTGAAATGCACATTTGAGGTCATCTACGTGCATAGTACTGGGTACTACGCACGTAAACGAGACTAGAGTTTGACTGCAAATGTGTGTGAGTTGTAATGTACGTTGGAGGTCATCTACGTGCACAATACAAGGTACTATGCACACAATCGGGGTTTGGGTTTGGCTGTGAACGTGTTTAGGATCGTCTGGGTGCGTTGCAAAGCTTTTGTGCACGTTGATCACCTTTTGGGTGTGAACCGTGAACACGCTGAGGCCTTTTACGCACACAGCAGGGGGTGGAATGCACGTAGATTTTAGATCTTGGAATTTAGGGTTCCCAGATCTGTCGTATACCCACGTGGTTTGGGACACCATCCACGTAGAGCACGATCCTACGTGCGCAGAACCCTTACTGCGCACGTATATGTGATCCAGCTTGGCAACTTTGCGTGGAACACAACGCTTCAGCCCGTGAGTCTATAAATACCCCCCACCTACCCTTCTTTCGGTCATAATTCACCCCAACCATTAGAGCACTTTCTCATTTATTTCTCTTTGATTCTCTTTGCTTCTCTTTCCTCCTACAACTATTCTTAAGATAAGAAACATCCATTAATCCCCCCATTTCTTTATTTTGCTTTACATTTGAGCATTCTAGGGTTCCGACCAAACTTTAAGTTTGGATCAAACCTTTCCTTTCCTGATGGAATGAGAATTAATGGGTGTTAGATTAGGATTGTTTGAGGTCAGAAGCTTGAGGTTTAAACTTTGGTATTGAAGGTTTTGGTGTTTAAACCAAATGGGTTTCTTTGAAACTAGGGTTTCGGGTTTTTAGATTTCTTGATAGATCTAGTGTTGTTTCTGATACATCTTGTTGAATCAAAGTTAGAACTACTTAGACTTGAGTTTGGTTTGGAGAAATTGATGATTTCTTCTTATTGGTCAAATAGATCTGAACTTTTAAGTAGAGATTCTTGACGATTTTGAGTTCATTTGTTGAACTTGAGGTTGTATTGGTGTTCAGGAGGCTGATTAGAGCTAATGTGGGTGTTCGGTTCCGTAAGGTACTGAGCGGATCATGATTTGGGTATTTTTTTTGCCAAACATTTCCTATTTCAGAGAGATTTGCCATTTGGTAGAATTGGGTCTACATTTGCATTTGCATATCATGTATTTGGTATTGCCACAATACCATCTATTGATGTTTGAGATGTTTGTACTTGTTCAGCTTCTTGTTCCTGTCAGCGAGACCAGCCACCGGCTAGTGGGGTTTGACTGGTGATATTACTTGGACTTTCTAGGTGAGTGAATAACAGCTTCAGACACACAGACTGTGTCCTGAAACTTCTATTATTAATTTTTTTTGGTATGTTGAATGCATTTATGAAAATGGACTAATCTGATAATTGACTAAATTAATAAACTGATTACGTGAGTTAACGTTCAGTCCTTTGTTTTCGAACTGATATATATATATATATATATCCCCTTTAATTTAGATGTTGTGATGCATGCCTTTGATTTTATACTATGTAGTAGTATGATTTGGTTTTCTGATATGGGGACACATGTGTTACGAGGTATATAGTCGTTGGTATACCAATAATTGAGACAACCCCGCTACCAGGGATGTCGGTAGCCATGTGCTCTGATCCAACACATGAATTGATATTAATAAAGGCGGGTCCTTATCACCATTAGTGATGGGCCCACGCATCTCGTGATTAGTGGCAGAGTTCATATCATGTTTGCTTAGTCTCATATCACTTGTATATGTTTTAAATCTAAAACTCTTATTTGAAATCTGAGATGAATGTTACTACGTCTATGTGCATGTTGGTTGCTTTGTTTTCAACGATTGCAAAGGAATTTTTGAAAGACTATTATTTATAGTGTGTATATAAGTATATACTTATCTATATTCGCATGTGGTATTTGTGAACTGTTTTCAAAACTGCCTTTATGAGGCACGTGTGAGGAGTTCTGGAGTGTTATTCCTCACTAGGTTTGACCCCCGTTTCATTTCTGTCTGTGGTTGATCTTATATTTCAGGTACACAGATTTTGGCTTCGGTAACTGATCTGCATCTTGCTTACCATTGATGCGTCTTTTGGTTAGTGATGCCCTTTTGTCCTGGCTCTTTGTTTTGGGTATAAGAGTTTCGCACCGAGATACTGTTGAGTTACTGGGTTGCCATTTGGATTTTGATGTATTTGATTTGGTTTACTCGTAAACCTTATTTGAGTATACAGACTGTATATATATATATATATTATGTTGATTTTATATAAATAAATTTTATATTCCATATGTTTTTTAATAACAAATATTATTAAATATTTTGGGTAGTAATATGATATTTGAGGCTTGTGCGGGATGGGTCGGGCTTCCACAGACGGTCGGTCTCATACGCTGGTCATGATTCTTGAAATAGGTCGTGACAAAGTTAGTATTAGAGCACAAGGTTTCGTGAGTCTAAGGAAGTTATGTACTTTGATACCAAAAGTGGTATCAGAGCACAAGGTTTCATATTGTCTGGGTTCGGTGTGGAACTTAGGTATCTTTGATCGAGTCAGTATGATTTTCTTCTATATACCCTTTGGTATTTGGCTCGGTACTATGGCAATCACTTGCATTGACATTGCATACACGATTTTGTTTTATTGTAAATTTGGATCCATCTCGTGGGAGAGGTCGTGGTAGAGGCCGTGGGAGGCCTAGACGTCAGCCTGTTGGGGCTGTTGATCATTTCGTAGCCGATCAGCACAATGCGGCTAGTTTGCCTGAGGTTACTACGCCAGCACCTCAGCCCCAGCCAACGCCTGTTGGTCTGAGGGATGCTTTTGAACGATTCACCCAGGTTCATATTCGGGTGGAGTCACTTTTAACAGGTCAGACAGCCGGAGGTCAGCCTGTCCCATTAGTTGCAGCACCATTGATTCTGCCGCCTCAGCCTGAGGCAGCTGTATCAGCACCTGTTATAGCTCCAGTAGCATTACAGTCTGATGTTGAGTCTCATCTCAGCAGGTTTTTGAAGCTTGCTCCGCCTAGATTTGTGGGCAAAATGGGGGAGGATCCTGAGCATTTCACTTTCATGATGAGACGATATTTTGAGGTGATAGAGCTTACAGATGATGCTTTGAAAGTTAGAGTGACATCATTCTTATTGGATGACAGAGCCGTTAGGTGGTGGCAAGATCATAGATCTCGCCGAGTTACTACCTGGGATAAGTTCAAGTATGAGCTCACACTATCTATCCTACCTCAAAGTGAGAGGGATAGGAATGCAGACCAGTTTACCAAGTTCCATTAGGAGCCCAGTATGTCTGTGATAAAGTATGATGACAGATTCAAGGAGTTGAGTCAGTATGCACTGTCGGAGGCCCGGAGCGATGAGGCATTGGCAAGGAAGTTTTTGAATGGGTTACCGACCAAGATTAGTAGAGTGGTGGCTACGCAGGGTTTACATATTGTATCGTAGATAACAGAGGTTGCGAGAGGTATGGAGTATCAGGATAAGAGGCGTCCAAGGAAGCCCAATAGGGCAAAGATTGAGAGCACTTATGGAGGTCAGCAGGGTCGAGGACAGAATGGACAGTCGGAGCAAAGGCGTAGATTGACCTTTGGAGGTCAGGGCCAGTAACAGGGTTAGGGTTCTCAGAGTGCTAATGTGGCACAGCCAGTAGGGTATACTGGAGAGCAGAGTGTTAAAGGCTCGCGGGTGCAGTGTGAGACATGTAGGAAAAGGCACTCATAAGCTTATACCATTGCGGCATGCCTTTGTTTCCATTACAAACAGCCGGGACATAAGGTGGTTGAGTGTCCCATAAAGTATGGCATAGGATCTCAGACAGTACAGTCAGAGGTTAGAGGTATATGTACTACTAGTAGGAGTTGACAGAGGTACAGGTAGAGGCACATCAGGCTATGGGAGCCATAGCTAGTTTGGTCAGGGTACAAGCTGTGGGCAGGTCGGACAGAGCAGCTCTGTTACAAGAGGGCAGGCTTGAGTGTACCATTTGACTCGTTAGGAGGCATATACCTCCAATGCTGTAGTTACTGCTAAGCTTCTTATTTCTGATACTCTTGCATATGTACTATTTGATACGGGTGCATCTCATTCATTCATCACTCCATATTTTTTCGAGCGTTCAGGGTTAGTGTTGCGTCAGTTGGGTAATTTGTTAGAGGTTTCATCACCTTTAGGCAGCAAGTTATTGACTGACTTTGGGGTTCAAAATTGTGTGATTTCATTTGACGGGCATGAGTTGGTAGCTAATCTTATATTATTGGATGTGGGAGAGTTTGATGCCATTCTTGGCATGGATTGGCTTTTAGAGTGGCATGCTACTTTTGATTTCTTTGCCAAGAGGTTATGTTTTCTTTGAGTTCTGTTATCAGGGTGAGCAAGATAGTGTTGTTCGGGGTTATTTGTCGGCCACTAGAGCGGAGCAGATGATTCGTCGAGGTTGTAAGGCATATCTGGCTTTTGGATTGATTGAGTCCGCAGGATCAGAGTTGAGAGTGGAAGATGACCAATAGAGGTGCAGCCTGGTATTGATATGATATCGATTCTACCGTATCGGATGGTGCCAGCAGAGTTGAAAGAACTTTAGACCCAGTTGAGAGAGTTTTTGGATAAAGGATTTGTCCGATCGAACGTCTCACCTTGGGGTGCTCCAGTGTTATTTGTTAAGAAGAAGGATGGAAGCATTCGTATGTGTATTGACTACCGCCAGTTGAACAAGGTGACAGTCAAGAATCGATATCCACTTCCGAGGATAGATGAATTGTTTGACCAGCTGCAGGGTACACAATGGTTTTCTAAGATTGATCTGAGGTCAGGATATCATCAGTTGAGGATTAAAGGGAAGGACATTCCCAAGACAGCTTTTCGGACTAGGTATGGTCACTATGAGTTTTTTGTGATGTCGTTTGGTTTGACTAACGCACCAACAACATTTATGGATTTGATGAACATGGTGTTCAGACCATATCTGGATCGGTTTGTTATTGTCTTCATTGACGACATTTTGGCGTGCTCGAGGAGTAAGGAGGAACACGAGGATCACTTGAGGTTAGTCTTGTAGACTTTGCGAGGGCATCAGTTGTATGCAAAGTTCTCAAAATACGAGTTTTGGCTTAATCAAGTGGCATTTTAGGACATGTGATGTGTGAAGATGTGATCATAGTAGATCCGTAAAAAGTATAGGCAGTACTTCATTGGGAGAGGTCCAAGACAGTGACAAAGATTCGTAGCTTCCTTGGCATGATTGGGTACTATAGGAGATTCATCCAGAATTTCTCTAGGATCGCAACTTCTATGACTCGACTAACGCAAAAGGGAATTAAATTTGTTTGGTTTGACAAATGTGAGGATAACTTTCTAAATCTAAAAGGGTGTTTGACGAGCGCACTAGTGTTGTTTTTTCCATCAGGTTTTGAAGGATTTACAGTGTACTGTGATGCCTCGAGAGTAGGATTAGATTGTGTGTAGATGCAGCATGGCAAGGTGATTGCTTATACCTCAAGACAGCTCAAGAAGCATGAGCAAAAGTATCCGACACATGATCTAGAGTTAGCAGCAATGGTGTTTCCACTCAAGATCTAGAAGCATTTCCTGTATGGAGAGACTTTTAAAATCTTCACAGATCATAAGAGTCTGAAGTATATTTTAGGTTAGCAAAACCTGAAATTGAGGCAGAGACATTGGCTTGAGTTGCTGAAGGATTATGATTGCATAATATCATATCATCCTAGCAAGAGGAATGTTGTGGTCGATACCTTGAGTAGAAAGTCGATGGGGAGTTTGGCTCTCATCGCAATCGAGCAATGATCAGCAATGTTAGAGTGGCAGAGATCGATGAAGGATGGGATTGAGCTATGTTTTGATGATTCAGGAGTTTGCTTGATCACGTAGAGTCCAAACCCGTATTATTGGATCATATTCGATAGTCTCAGAAGGAGGATTCAGAGATACAGAGTTTAATCAAAAGGTTTGGATCATCTGGTGTACCGGGGTTCAGCGTTGATGACGCTGGAGTTCTTTGGTTCGGATTGAGATTATGCATATCATCTTTAAGTGGTTTACGAGAAGAGATTATGACCGAGGGTCACAACTCCACATATTCTGTACACCCGGGCTACACCAAAATATATCGAGATCTTCGAGAATCCTATTGGTGGCCAGGGATGAAGAAGGATGTAGCAGAGTGTGGTCGTTGGTGTTTGACCTGTCAACAGGTTAAGTTTGAGCACTAGCGTCCTTCTGAATTAATGCAGCAGCTACCCATTCTAGAATAGAAGTGGGATCGCATCACGATGGATTTTGTGCTTAGATTGTTGAGGACATTTTCAGGCTATAACTCTATTTGGGTGATTGTGGACCGATTGACAAAATCGACACATTTTTTACTTGTCAATATGACATATGGAACGACACGATTGGCGAAGTTGTACGTCGATTGGATTGTATGTTTGCATGGCGTACAGATCTCTATAGTATCTGACAGAGGACCTCAGTTTACTACTCAGTTCTGGCGTAAACTGCAGGAGGAGTAGAGTACTCGATTGGATTTTAGTATTGCTTTTCATCCGCAGACTGATGGTCAGTTTGAGTATACAATTCAAACTCTGAAGGATATGTTGAGGGCGTACACTGTGAATTTTAGTAGGGGTTGGGATTCTCACTTGCCATTGGTATAGTTTGCATACAATAACTCATACCATTTGAGTATCGAGATGGCGCCATATGAGGCTTTGTATGGAAGAAAGTGTAGATCTCCTTGATGTTAGGCCGAGGCTGGTGAGAGAGAGCCTTTGGGGCTAGATCTTGTCTTAGAGACTACTGAGAAAGTCAGGTTGATTCAGGAAAGGATCCAGAGAGCTCATAGTCGTCAAAAGAGTTACGCTGACCCGAAATGTAAACATTCCTCAAGGTGTCACCGATGAAGGGTGTCATAAGGTTTGGAAAGAAGAACAAGTTGAGCCCAAGATACATTGGTCCGTTTGAGATTATCGGCTGAGTCAGAGTCGTGGCTTATGAGTTGGTGTTACGCCTGAGTTTGCCTCTGTTTATCCCGTATTCCATATTCCCTTCTGAGAAAGTATGTATCTGATCCATCCTATGTTCTGACACCTCAGTCTGTAGAGGTTTGACCTTACTTGTCTTATGATGAAGTTCCTGTGAGGATCGTTGACCGTCAGGTCAAGAGACTTCGGAACAAAGAGATCGCTTCTGTGAAAGTGATTTGGCGGCTTGTCTTATGATTCTGTTGATGAGGCCACTTGGGAGGTCAATGACGAGATGTGGTGTAGATATCCTCACCTGTTCGATGCAGTTGATCCTTAGGTCAGTGTTTTTTGTTTATGTCTTGCATATTTTGCATTTCATTCTATTTTGGGCATCCTCATTTTGCATGTTTGTACGTGGATCGAGTGTTAGTTATACACTGGCTACGTTTTGAGGTTGATAGCCTAGACTTTGGATTAGGTTTATTTCGGGGGTCTAAAGTTGATCCTGGCTTTGAATTATTTTGTTTCAAAATTCGAGGATGAATTTCTTATGAGGGGGGAAGTATGTAATATCCTGTCTGTTCTAACCAAAAATCTGGTAGTATTCTGAGATGAGTTAGATATTAGAGAGTGTTTGGATGTTAAACCTCATGTGAAATGCACATTTGAGGTCATCTACGTGCATAGTACTGAGTACTAAGAACGTAAACGAGGCTAGAGTTTGACCACAAATGTGTGTGAGTTGTAATGTACATTGGAGGTCATCTACATGCACAGTACATGGTACTACGCACGTAGTCGGGGTTTGGGTTTAGCCGTGAACGTGCTTAGGATCGTCTGGGTGCTTGCAAAGCTTTTGCAGAAGTTGATCACCTTTTGGGTGTGAAACGTGAACACGTTGAGGCCTTCTACAAACACAGTAGGGGTGGAACGCACGTAGATTGTAGATCTGGGAATTTGGGGTTCCCAGATTCACTGTCTACGCACATGGTATGGGACGCCATCCACGTACAACATGATCCTACGTGTACATAACCCTTACTGTGTATGTAGATGTGTTCCAGCTGGGCAACTTTGCTTGAAACGCAGCGCTTCGGCCCTTGAGTCTATAAATACCCCCACCTACCCTTCTTCTGGTCATAACTCACCCCAACCACCAGAGCACTTTTTCATTTATTTCTCTTTGATTCTCCTTGCTTCTCCTTGCTCTTACAATGATTCTTAAGGTAAGAAACATCTATTAATCCCTCCATTTCCTTATTGTGCTTTGCATTTGAGCATTCTAGGGTTCCAGCAAAACTTTAAGTTTGGATAAGATCTTTCCTTTCTTAATGGAATAGGAGTTAATGTGTGTTAGATTAGGATTGTTTGAGGTCAGAAGCTTGAGGTTTAAACTTCGGTCTTAAAGGTTTTGGTGTTTAAACCAAATGGATTTCTCTGAAACTAGGGTTTCAGGTTTTGTCAAATTTCTTAATAGATCTGGTGTTGTTTCTGATACATCTTGTTGAATCAAAGTTAGAACTACTTAGACTTGGGTTTGGTTTGGAGAAATTGATAATTTCTCCTTATGGGTCAAAGAGATCTGAATTTCTAAGTAGATATTCTTGACGATTTTGAGTTCATTTGTTGAACTTGAGGTTGTATTGGTGTTCAGGAGGCTGATTAGAGCCAATGTGGGTGTTCGGTTCTGTTGGGTACCGAGCGGATCATGATTTGGGTATTTTTTTTGGCAAACATTTCCTGTTTCAGGGAGATTTGCCATTTGGTAGAATTGAGTCTACATTTGTATTTGCATATCATGCATTTGGTATTGCCACAGTACCACATATTGATGTTTGAGCTATTTGTACTTGTTCAGCTTCTTGTTCCTGCCAACAAGACCAGCCATCGTGTAGTTTTATTGGTTAAATTCATTTAATTTTATAAGTTTTTCTGTTTATGCATTTTGACTAAATGTGTTAGTAATTAATGAATTAGTTGAAAAAATGATTAAATAAGGATAAACTTATAACTTTTCTAATAATAAATGTAAGAAAAAAATAGAAAGTGTATTTATATTTTGAAACATCTAAATAGAAAGTGTGCTTATCAAATTGGGACAGAGGGAGTATCATATTTGTGCTATGTAGATTGTGGAGGTAGTGCTGCGATAAGGGCTTGTTCATCTCATAACTTGCATTCCATACCTTAGCTCTTGAAATTGATCCTGAAGAGTTGAACTCAAAGTGGGTGCATTCATCCGCTAATGAATATGAATGAGAAGTATGCTTCTTTGAAATTGATATTCATGTCTATTTTTCCTCCCTATGTTTACATGTTGGCTCACAGGAATTATTTATAACAAGTATTTTGCTTTTTCTGAAAACCGCTTAGGGGAAAGCCTTCAGCTGTCATTTATGTTCATGCAATCTGTTTGTTGAATATTGTTTGTTTCTTTCCAGGTACTGGACAAAGATACTTGGTTTGTTGTCTATCACCACACGTGATGAACCAACATTATTTGATTTACCCTATTAACCGAGTTATTCAAGTTAGGGCTGGAGCCCTTGAAGCAAATATGAAAGGGCAGATTTAATACCCTTCACAGAGAAATGCCCGAAGAAAAACCAAGAATTCGGGTTAAATCAGAAGGCGATTCCCAGAAAAGTTTGTGCAACGGTTTTGCATCATGTTCAGACCTCTCTTTTTTTCTTTAAACTTCGAATTGAAACTCGCTGACGCTGGTTTACAAAGGCATGCTTCAAATGAATGCTTCAAAACCAACAAAAACAGAGTAACGTTCTTCATATGGCTTTTCATGAAAGGATCAATAAAGATCAAAAAAGAAAAAGAAAAGATTGCTGTTACTAAATCTTTCATCACCCGGCGACAATTCCATCAAAAGGATTCATCATCCAACAATGAACTTACAAAAATTACCATGGAAGAAAACACAAAAAATATATGGAAAGAAAACCATTGCATTAACTTCAACCATTTCTAGAACTAGATAAAAGCTATATTTAAACACAAACTCCGTCTACTAAAACTCTGACAACGATGATGAGAACAATTATCTATTTACAAGTCTAAAACACCGTTGGCACCATAATCCCTTCCATAATAATAATAATAATAATAATAATAATAATAATAATAAATGTGGCTACTGAAGATGAGAATGAATTACTTATTAGAGTGGATTACGTATATACCATGGTAATCAAAAGAAAATGCCTTTTAACAAGAGAATCACTAGATGGTAACCAAAATTATATACCATAAAAGATGATGATTATTATTATTATTTATTTAATTTATATAATTGAGTAAAATGACTTGGTCTAGTAGTGGTAAAGTCTACCTTGAGACCTTGAGATATCGGGTTCAATGCTTATTTTGGATGAGGAGGGGTTTGGATATATTAAAATTTGTCTCTAGTAAGACTTTTATGTACTAATTTTTTTTTTATATGATCAACTAATATCATGAAATGAATTAAACCCATTAAAGCATATATCATAAAATCCAAGTCTTGATGTCTAGAACATGTTGTTTTCATTTTTCTTCCCCTGTTTGAGAAATTTATCATTTCGAACAAATTTCTTTTTTTTTTTTGGTTTCATAACGTTGATTTTTTTAACGTTACAAAGCATAATATTCTCTCCTGTGAGAAAACAATAATTCAGCTTTTCTTTTCAAGACAGATCAATAAATATAGCGAAGCTTGCCAAATTGCTACCTACTCGCTAGCATCTCAGTTCACGTCGACCTGTTATTGCTAATATAAAAAAAAAAATTATAATTGGATATGTGTATTATCAACTATGTTTAGGATTTAGTTCTTAAAGAAAAAAAAATAAACCTGACAAACTGTTAGTTTAGCAGTTAAAATATTGGTTCTGGAAAGATTATCTACTTAAAATTAGGAGTTCAAATATAGATATAAAAAAAAAAAGCACTTCTCTTGACGAAGCATTGAAATTTAAAACAATGTGTTAAAAAGGTAGGGGTAAAGACCCATGGGTTTATACGTATTCATTTATTGTATTGGTGCTAGCTATACTTCTCATTTTTATTTGGTTCAATTTTCATTTTCTTGTTTTCAATTAAGTTCGAAAAGAGATTGAAAAATCTGCTTCATAACGATAATTTTAAAAACTTTTATACGTACAAAGTGGATAATTGAAATTTAATTTTAGCCATTAAATTAGAAGTATAAATAAAGTTTCAACTACGAAACTTCCATTATATTAATCATTGGAGCCAAAATAGATATGCCTGGAATTCATGCATGCATGTGTATTTGCTTTATACAGTTGAGGAATGCAACTAGATTTTGTGAAACTGACCGAAACTAAGTATTAAAATTGCACATGTAGGAAATGACGTATAACAAAAGAACCAAAACCGCAATTTGAAACTATTTTGACTCAATAATGAGGACATGCCGTTCTTCATAGAATATAATTTTTTCAATGCGAGATTAAGGCTGTTTCGGCGGTTCCTTCATTTTATTTGACTTGGTTGCGTTTTTGTCTGTATATATACACTGATTGGATCAAGTGGCATGAATTAGGACAAGTCGAAAGAATCCTCAAGCATGACACTAAGTTGATAAACATGAACACCGAATTAGTTGTTCAACCGAATCTGACTTGCACGCCAAAGTGTCTAACTTTCAGTTGGCATTTAGGCAGGACTCAACCAAAAGTTTGTACGTGAATTTATCAGGACTGTTTTTTTCATTTCTTTCTTTCTTTCGTGGGTCAGTCTCCCTGAAAGTATAATACAGCTTCTTCTTAAATATTATTTATGCTAAACAAGAAAAAAATATACAGGTAGTTTTGGAATCTAGTAAGCTAGTTTTCTATTGATCAATGGTGTGTGGTTAAGTTCTTATGTTATTTAAAAAATTTACAAAAATATAGAGAATTAGAAGTTGAAAATAGAGGATACAGTTTCATAATAACCCAATTAATTTTAATCTAGCATTATGTATTAAGGTAGCAATCTCGCTTCATGCATGCATATCAACGTAAATGCATGTAGGAAATACTGTTATAACTTAGAAAGTGATCCACTGTAATTAATAATACAATGTTAATGCATTGACTTTCAAAAAATTAAGCCTTCAATCCTATAAAAAAATATATCAGACATTCGATCTCTTTAACGTTAGAAAAGTGTCTATATTGGTAATATAAATTTATCATTTTTATTGCAACTTTCATTACCACCTTTAATAACCATATAAAAATTAACATCAACGAAAATTTCTAATTTAGAAGCATCGTGCGTAAGGTGTGAACATTAAAAAAAAAGTAAATTTCCAATTAAAGGAGAATTAAGTAAAAAATTATTATTATCAAAATTTGAGAAGTCTTAAAAAAAAATGATATCATGCGCAAACTTGATGAAGAATCACACAAATAAGTCTGACACTATAAATTTACGTAAAATTTTAAGGCATTGGAGGTTTCACAATTTACGTATCTTGGAGAAATTACTATTTCATCCATGTATTATATCGTATTATTCATTTTCATCCCCCAGTTTTGAAAAGCCTCCTATTTCGTCATCCGTCATTAATGGTGTCTATTTTTGTCAACGAAAAATGCGAAAGTTCCAATATACCCTTCTCTTTTTTCCCTCACTGTCTCTATCTCTCTCATCACCACAGTCTCTCTCTCAAATTCCCTTCTCAGTTCTTGCTCATCTCTCTCTCTCTCTCTCTCTCACACACACACACACATCGCCACTGCAACAAATCCACCTTTCCCCCTCTTCAATACCCACAACCAAAATCGATCACCACAAACACAACCACCACTCTCAAAACCATTGTTCCCCACTCCCTTCACCAATAAAAACCACAAAACCGCCACTCTCTCTATCATTCCAAATCAGAGTCAACTCCCCCTCTACCCCTCTGAACCCAAAATTGCCCTTAAAATTGCGATTGCATGTCATCCTTCCCTCTTACTACGCGCTATCTCTCTCTCTCTCCTCTGCTTGTCTTCTTTTATCGCCCACAGCCACCATCGTTGTGCCAACCACCATCAAAACCACCACACTGACCGCCATTCTATCTCTCTCATCCGTTTGTTAAAAACAACCACCTGAAAACAACGACAAAAAGAAGAGCACCACATAACCTCTTTGTCTCCTCCAACAATTGAAAACTCATTTTCTCACAAAAGCCTCTCAAAGCATGAAAAAAAAGAACCAAAAAAGCCTCAAAGAATGCTTTCAGACTGCTCCCACTACCACCAACCTCTTTCCTCCCCAACAGCAATGAAACCAACATCACCCTCTCTTTTAGAAGCCCTTAAAAATTTTCAGAACCCACACAACTAGCTTAACACAAAATATTCAACAGATAACCCATAAAACCAATTGAAAGAATCAATAACCAAGAAAACCTAGCCTTGTATCGAACGAATCAACCACCACCAACACATTTTCTCCACCAATAACTGGCAACAACCACCATAGGACGAATCAAGAGCATCAATGGAAGAATCAAAACGCAAGCCTTATTCCTTAAAAATCAATAGCATCAATGCAAGAATAAAACCCATAAACCTTACGCGTGGAACTTTGGTGCCCCTGAACAGAACCCATTCATCACCGGCTGTGGCGGTGGCAATGTTGGATTACATTTGGGTTTGGATTCTAGGGTTTGGTGGTGATAGCGGAGGAGGTGACAGGTATTGTTTCTCCTCCTCCTTTTTTCGCTCTATTTTCGTTGGGCTCTTCCGAGAAAGATGGCTTCTTGATCAGATTTGGGAAAACTGGGAAAAACAATACCGTGGTTTTCTTTTGAGAGTGAGAGAGAAAGAGAGAGTTGTGGAGTGGTGGGTCTGGGTAAACATAGGAAAGAGAGAGGCGAGAACCGTGACACAAAGAGAGACGGGAACTGATAGAGATGAAGGTGGTGGTGTGGTTTGGGTTCATAGAGACAGAAGCGTGAGAGAGGAACGAGAAAGGAAAGACAGAAGAGAAGAGAAGAAAAATGAAGAAGAAAAGAATAAAAGGGCAAAATCGTCTTTCAGTCTTTGTCCTACGTGCCATGTCTTTGATGCTTACGTGTGTTAGTTTTTAGAAACGCTATCTAACGGCAAGGACGAAATAGGAACTGGTGGATGAAAACAGCTAATACGATATAATACAGGGACAAAATAGTAATTCCTCCTATCTTTTATTATCATCACCATATTTTTTGGATGTAAAATTCTCTCTGTTTTCCATTCTCATTTGTATACCCAATAAAACTTATTAACCATAAATTGCCTAGATATATCATTGTGGTAATTATGCGGTGCACCGACAAAAATAGAGAGATTTTTGAAATTTACGACGCGACTTTTTAAATTCACGGGCGTCTTATTGATATGTTGTTGATTTATTGATGTTGTTTTTCTATATTTGCAAATTCAAGAGGTCTTATTTATATGTTTGTTGAATATTATTTATATGTTGTTAATATCTTTTGTTTATATGTTATGTTTATATGTTGTTGGTTTTCTTGTTTATATATTGTATATATGTTGTTGATATCAATTTATATGTTTTTAAATTCAAGACATCTTGTTTTATATGTTGTTTGAATGTTGTTTATATACAATGAAAATTTTTTAAACAAATTTTAAACAAGTCTGAAAAATGAACAAATTCTAAACAAAATATTAACAAGTCTCGTAAATATGTAATATTAATTAGTGAGCTACACGTTTAAAATTTAAAAAGTGGGCTACATAATATTATAATATGTGATTCTAGACTCCATGTATCTACAAATGCCCCTATATCATTTCATTTGGGCTATAAGACCACTACATAATTAGAATTTACAGACTACAATAAGAACATATATATTGCCATTGAGACAGGAAAGAGTCCAATAATTTATGAGTGGCAGTTCCCCCTTGATAGAAATTGACAATGACATTGGTATCCGATGATTGCAAATTTCCAATGTTTTATTTATGTGGTATTGCACACACACGTAATTGTGCACTACTCAAAATTTTGGTGTTATATGTAGTTCAGGTGGACACAGAAACACCTGTCCAGTTAGTGCCCAGTCTTAATAACATGGTTGCTTCATTAGCTAACGCATTCAAGTCACCCGTGGCTGCTGCGACTTGATAGTACGATGATTTACATTTTTGTGACGTTGAAACATTTCTACCATTTTTCAGGAGATCAAATGGGAATTAAATCACGTTCCTAATTTTTATTAGTCGATAACAGACGTTACCAATGAGAAAATGTCCTGGTTTTCCACTAGTATATATAGAAATATTTCAATTTTTTTTATAAGAAGTTTGTGACCATCTCAAAAATTAGAGTATTAATAGTTGAATCAAAATCCTAAAAAAAATCAAATATATCAGTTAATAATGGAAATTGATTACAGATTTCATGTAAAAATTAAGTATTATTAATAATGAATACTGGATATATAATGAGAATTTTTATATTTGATCTGTTAAATAATGCGAATAAATATTCTAGCAAATTTAATAGGGGTAAATTGAAAACGAAATGTAAGAAATTTTGCTAAATATATATTTTTTGGTTGAAGATACGATCCTGTCTCTTTCCATTTCTTTGGGAAGTCACAAGTCCCTAAGCCAATAATATAATTACGTACATTCATATTATAAATGATACATTCTTTAGACCAATCAACTTGATATCAAACTTTGGCCAATAATATTTTAGACCAATCAACATGCTTCATTAAGTTCAACTTAAAATTAAAATTTTGGCTACCCATTGTCTTATTTATTAGAGAGGATACGTGTTTTACAGGTTGTTATATTTGCGATTATTCAACTGTACATTGTATTTTTGCCATTTTGGTTGATGATTTGAAATGAAAGTGATCTATTGCTTTGTTTAACAAGAAAAGAACTTTGTATTTAAATTTTCCTTTTCTACTTTAAGACGAGAAAAGAAATTTGATCAATTTGAATACAAACTCTAATTTTTCTCAACTATTATCATACAACACCAGACTGTGTCAACTAGCTAGTAATATCAAATTTAGTTTTAAATTATAACGTGGTTCAGAATATAAAAGGTCAGCTTATATATGTTTCTTTAGGTTCAACTTGAAATCAAACTTTGGTATTTAAATTTTCCTTTTCTACTTCAAGATGGAAAAAGAAATTTGATAGATTCAAACACAAATTTGATTTTTTTTTATATTATTATTATTATATAAAATTAGAATTCGTCAACTAGATAATCATATCAAATTTAATTATTAATCATAACGTGGTTAACAGAACTTGATATAAAAGTACATTTATATTAAAAAATTGAGAACTTTTCCCTATAATTGTTCCCCCAGAAAGCGATTGCTTATTTCAATAACTCGTGATCAATATTAAAACTATAAAATAGTTATTGTCAAAGCTTATTCAGTTCCACATGTAAGGCTACAAAGTAAAAAAAAATAACATATTAAATGCGGATATATAGCTTCCAGGTCAGAACAATGGATTTCCATATACTTTAAAATCATCCCTCGACAAAGATTGCAAGAGTTGGCATTTTTTGAAGTGGCCATGGTTATCAGCTTCATAATAATTAGGTTAAGACATTTCAAGTAAAAAAGCTGATTACGATTAGGGCTGCAGTGTTATAAGTTTTGGAACTTTTTTTAATTATTTAATAATTTTATAGATAAAGTGAAACTTTTTTTCGACCTTTAAGTTAGGTATTACGTTTTTTTTTCTTATTTAAAAAAAATATCGGTGAGAGCAGCATAGAATTAAGATATGCGTATCATATCTTGAAAATCAAGATATGACTTGCAGGATTTAGTGGCATTTTGATATAATTTGTGGACTTCTATATTTTTTATTGAACAAATTTTTGAAAAGATCAAAAAATCAAAATATATATGAATTTATTTAATAACTAGTAGTATATAGTATATTTTATAAATTTGATAATAATTAGTTGTAAATAAATAATAAAAAAATAAAATAATAATATATTTTTTTATAAAATTAATTATAAAAAAATATAACATATATTATATGCTATAGAATGTCAAACAATAAAATAATTAAATAAAACTTGACTGAAAAGATATCACAATCAACGGTTGCTTTATGGGAGAATGGTACGGATAATTGATTAAACTAGGACAGCCTAGTGGTTAAAATTTTAATAAAGTTCAACTCCTCCTCCATATATATAAAAAAGAAAAAACAACTTGGCTTCTAAGCTAAAAAGAGGATTCGGATAAAAAAAAAGGCTAAAAAAAGGAAAAAGAAAAACAAATGCAATTGGTCTTGGACAAAAAGAAAAGCAAAGAAGGATCAATGTAGAGACAAAAACTTGTGATCCAAATAGTTTCTTTAAATATTGATGCTCAGTTCATAGGATTTCGAACTAACATTCTACAGTAAGTTGCAACCCGTAAATATAAATTGAATTTTAGTTTTGACAAAGCATAAAATATTAAAGATAGAATGCAGGGAAGGAACATGGCAAAATAAATTGTACTCGTCTTCAACCGAGATAGTATAAGCTTGTTTTCATTACGAGGGATTCAACTTGAAATCTCTAATTGATAACACACCCAGTTATTTGAGTTAATTTTAAGTGACAGAGTATAAGCTTGTTTGTATATACGTGTGGCAACA
>CAODLS010849149.1:0-10927 GCA_948243855.1 Flueggea neowawraea
CTTGTAATACTGCCTTAATTAGAATTTCTTTCCCAGCTGGCGAGAGCAACTTCTCCCTCCACCCTTGAGCCTTGTTTCGGATTCTGTCGACAATAAAGCGCATAGCTTGAAGCTTCGACTTTCCCCACATTGACGGAAGCCGTAAATACTGCCCTTCTCCTTTTACTCCTTGCAACCAAGCATCCAGATGATTTCCTGTCTAAGATCCGCACCAATTTTTGGCCCAAAAAACACGCTAGACTTTACAAAGTTTATCGCAAGACCCGCTACGGTCCAAATTTCATCAGAATGTTACCTCACACCTCCATCTATTCAACAAAAGCCTTTCCAAAAATTACCGTGTCATCCGCAAACATAAGGTGAGTAATAGGCGGACACCAAAAATTCAACTTAAACCCTTGAATTGCCCCACTCTTCACTTGCACTCCAATGTATCTTGTTAATGCTCCCATCACCCATAAAAATAAGTAGGGGGAAAGTGGGTCACCTTGGCGCAACTCCGTGGATGGGGAAAAATATTTCAGACTCCTCCCATTAATCTGAATGGAGTACCGGACAGTAGTTATGCATTCTTTGATCCATTGGCACCATTTATAGTGGAAGCCCACTTTCTCCAAAAGACTGATAAAAAAAGGCCATTCGACACAGTAGCAAGCCTTGTACATATCAAGTTTCAGCGTCAAAATAGTACACTCGGGCTGATATTAAAAGGAAAATTGAACTCAACAATTAAGTCCCACAAGTTATGAAAATTGCTGAAAAGTCAAAAGCTCAAAAGTATCTTTAAAAGAGGTCCCTATGAGGCGAATAGGATCTCGCCACTCCTCTCTCTAGAAAACATGAAGACATGAATAGAAAGCCATGGATATAATATGAACTAGACCCGCTAATTTTAGTACGATGTTAAGTCGTCAAGTCTAAATGAATGCCCCACTAATAAAGCCTATGTGGTTGATATATCTACTCAACTAGGATTGATAAAAATCATTGTCACGACCCGAAATCGGACAATGACCAGTATACAAGACGAACCAAACCAGAAGTTTGACCTATCTCGCACAAGCCTCGGAGAATCAGATATTCTACCCAACTTGATCTAAAACAATTATTAAACAACAACAAATAAAGTCCAGATTTGTTAACAATATAAATAACTACATCATCAAAATATAAAATAAGTATTTTATAAGTAAAGTCATTTTAAAACATTATATTGCCAAATATAGAACTATAACTCACAGACTATCAGTGTGGAGCATCTAACATAATACAGAGCCCGCTGAGGTTGGGTAGCTCAGTTAGTAAGCACCCACATCTAAAATCAAGAGGTCTTGGGTTTAAACCTCAAGGGCATCCAGATATTTCATGATTATTATGGGGATTGATCTCCCCCTTTGTGAGGCCAATAATGAGTAAATAATACAAAGCCTGATCAAAAGAGCGCCAATTGACCAAAATAATGAAGCCTCACTGAGATTGAAATGATGAACAGCTGCTGAAGTCAAAATGAATACTTGAAAAATGTTGGGGGAAAGAGGTGAGTAAACTCAGTGAGGGATACCAACTTTAGAATGCCTCTGGGACCTCACACAAATAGTTTTGAAAACGTTTTAAAAAAATTACCGCATACACGTATATATTATAATCCCAATATGGCAATCCAATAAGGGAGATGAATTGGATTTCTTGCTAAAGTTGAAACTTTTTTGAAAGTTTTACGAATTAAAAGAGTATCTAAATTCAAATCACAATTGCACAGAAATTAAATTAAAAGAGAGTAAGAGATGGAAGATCAAAGCCCGATATTTATAGTGGTTCGTTCTTCTTTGACCTACGTCCACTCCTCTAGATCACTTGAGAGTTTTTAATCCATTAAGTTCTTTCTCACTTACGGGTGGAGGGAAATCGTTACAAAACTTGTTTTACAAGTTCACAAGTAACCTTTACACATTTGTTTTTGCAGACCAAACAAGCAAACCAATACCCCTTCTTCTTTTCAAAGAACCAAATAAGAAAACCTTAACTACCCTCAAGCTTTAAAACCAAAGCTTGATTACAAGTGTATTTTCATATTTAAAACAGTATTATCACATCACCTCAGTAACTGAATAGCAAGTCAATAACACAGTTGAAATGTAAGAACTCAAGAACATAAAAGAGATAGAAAGTTGAAAATCAAATTGACAAAGCTTGGGCACTCTCTTAAAATGTTCTTACCTCTGGATAGGGCACATCTATTTATAGAGGTTATCTCAAAAGTATCTGTTGTAAATCCTAATGTAGCTGTTAAGAAAGAATTGCAAAATGCTAAAATTACTGATGTCAACCCGTACTACGTGTGTACCACCTGTACTGCGTATGCAGTCCATGAGTTCATCAGAGTTCTACGAGCAATGTTCTTCCTTCTACATTCATTGTTTGTATTCCAGTAGCTACTGCTTGACATCAGGTATTTGCCACGTGCATAGATCATTCTTTTGTGTGCTCAGATCTTTAGTTTTGTGTGTACTGTATATTGCACTACATGCTTTGATCTTATTCCAATATCACACCTTTGATTTCTCATGTGATTGTGTCAGAGAATATTCAAATTTTAACCTCCTAGGGAGCGTTTTGATTTTTTCAGGTAGTCTAACTCATCCTCGTTTACGTGCTTAGCATGCCTTACTATATGCATAGATCTATGTGTTCTCCTAATATCATCTGAATCTTTATCAGAGAATATTCCCGTTTGACATTCTGACACATTGCAATAGAATTTGGCTTCATCTCAGCCAGGTGTCATCTTCGTCTACGTGCGTTGAGCAAGTTCTGTGTGCGTAGCATAATCTCCTCAAAGATGTTTCATTTTCTCTTATACGCTCACATCACTGATATTGAACGTGACTTAGTTTGTCTCATGAGTCCTTTCAGTTTGCCTCATGATCTCTTCTATGTGCATAAACCGATATTTAATGTGCATTGTATAATGCGGTCTTCAAACTAGTAGATGCCTACTCTCTACTACGTCCATTTTTTTTTTTCAAAGCATACAGCATAAGTTTGGACCATTCTGTCTACTGATATAACACGCCTATGTGCATAATTATGCCTTCTATGTTTCATAGCTTCTATTCCATGTGCATTGTGTGTTCTTCTACATATATAGTGTCAATTCTGGAAATCTCAAGAAGCTTCTAACTTTGATCAATGTGCATAGATATTGATTTAAAGTACTTATATCAACCTTCAATTTGCTTAGAGGTATGTAGAACATGTATAGCTTAATTATTTCAATTGTTTTGTAAAATTATCAAAATTCAAGAATTTACATGTTAACCAAAACTGGCTTAACATTCTTCCCCTTTTTTATGATGACAAAACATTGAAAGAGTTTGCACTCCCTTTTAATCAATGCACTTCCCTTTAATCAATGCACTTGTTTTTAAATTTCTTAAAGAAGATTTAAACAAAAGTATGATCAAGGTTGTTAAGCCTTGTCCAATTATTAGGACACAAATTTTTAATCAAATTATATCATATATCAGAGCAGATATTTTATCATATCAGAGCATATTTATCATATCAGATCGTAACCATCAATAATACAATTCAACAAAAATTTACCAACAAAATCTTGTCACATTTTCTCCCCTTTTTGTCATAATCAAATACATAGATAAAGAGGAAACTTTTAAACTGTTCATTACAGAATATATATATATATATATACAGGGAAAAGAAATATGATGCAAAAGTGAATGCATGAGAGAAATGTGGATCCTGTGCTTGGAGAATCACTTTGATGAGGTGGAAGGTTGTGAATCTTTATCCTATAGTTCTTTCACCACTAGAGAAAGAACTTTGATCGTATCTTGCTCGCTCAAATTAGGTGCAGCCTCTCGAATGGTGGTTCTGACTAGAAGGATGCAAAATAATAGTTTGAAAACTGATTCCTCGTCATCATCATCATATGATAATTTAATTACCTTAGGAATGCGAGGCAAGCTGTCGAGAAGAGCTTTCTCTTGTTTTAACAACTTTTCCACCGCCTTTATCCTTTTTCTACTAAGTCTTTTGCGTGTAAGATCAGCGGGATTGATATCAGGTTCAGGTACTACGATGGGTTGAAGTGGAGGTCCTAGTTGAGGAAAAGTAGTGTCTGAGTCAAAAGAGTCACTAGAATTAGAATTGGAATCAGAAGATGAGGATGATACTCTGAATCCCTTATCCACAAACTTCCTCATGAAATATCATGTTTTTGAGATCCTTACAAATTTGTTCCCTTTTCTGAGAAGATGAAGAAGGTTTTGACTTTGATGCCTTTGATTGTTGCTCAATACTTTCCTCTGTGGGCACAACAGTAGGAATCTCAAACCCAGTTCTTTCCTCTTCCGTTGGCACTTCAATTTCAGTTCTTGCTTCTTCCATATATACCTCAGCTTCAGTTCTTTCTTCTTCCACTGGTATGTCAGTGTCAATTATTTCCTCTCCTATTGATACTCCAACCTCAGTTCTTTCCTCTGTGAGAGGCACCTCATTTTTCATCGCTGGTGCTTCAAACATTTCGTCATCTTTGACTCTTTCTTGTTCAACAATTGGTTCCTCAACATTTTCTACCTCAGTTTGATCCTCATCCACAGTCAGATCATTTAAATCGAATGGTTCATAGTCATTCCTAGTTAATTCTTCTTCTGGTTCTTCAACTATATAGGATTGTTCCTCCTGAGCTCCAGCTGCTTTAGTTTCTAGCTCAGCGATCGTAGGAGGTGGAGGATCATCATTCTCTTCAGAATTTATGGACTCCTCATCAAGTTTACCAACTAGATCTTTGTATAGTTGAAGAATCTCTCGTGCTTACTCAAGTGTCATCTCGTTTTCCTTTTCTTCTATTGTTTTCTCTACTGGAGAACCTTGAGGACTTGGAGTAGGCATTCGTGGTGAGGGAGCAACTACCCTTTCAGCTTTGAGACTGTCCAAGACAGTGAAATTTGCTTAAAGCAAATTAATCACCATTTCAAAATTCATCCTAGTCTCAACCTGAAATGCCTCTTATGCTGTTTTGAATTCCTGAAAATCATACCTCAAGTGATCAAGCTGACCGTTGCTATCAAAGGATTCCTCTCTCCTTTGTGATCCCTTTCCAATTTCTAATTCCTCAGCTACGGGTTATGCCTCATGCCTCTTCTGTAATTTTCTCTTTCCTTCAGAGGCTTTTCAGATGAAAATCATCTCATCTAGCTTTGCCTTTTTTGACTTATCTCTTTTATGAAATATTACATCCTCATCTCCTATGTATGGTTGGAAAACATACCCTCTTCCAACTGTTCTATATAATTTCATGTTCCTCAGAGATTCTGTCCTGATTTTCCTTGGTTCAATCACTTGACGTGAGTCAAAGCTATCCAAATTCACCTTGAAGAACTGAAAAATGCGAGTGAGATAACTCCCAAATGGCATACTCTCTTCCCTCTGCCTATCCGAAGCTGAAAAGGTAGGAAGATTGAAGTTCTTTACTTTATCTAGGATCTAGTCAACAACCAGCCAAGCAAAATTAATTTGTTCTCCCTTCATCAGCATATACATGGTGATTTCGTCTTAGTTGGTGAGAAGAGACTAAGTGTGTGATTTTGGCTGAAGAATCTTGTTAAATGCTATATGGACCATATTCCATTTTACCTCGAAATCATTTTGATGCGGAAGCTTGACATTCTCATCTAGTTTCACCACTCCAAATTTATTGAACATGAACTCTCTAGTCTTGCTGGTGTCAACCATAATTGTGTTGCCTTCCATGTCAACATACTATTTGACACCTTTTTCACGCTTCACTCTAATCCCCACTGAAGATAATCTGAACAATTTGTTGAGCATCTTTTCGTTAATGACAATCTCAGCGCCATTCACTCTGCTCTGCATACCTATTGACTGATAATACAAAATATCTTCAATATCATCATTCACCCATTGTCTAGCATTGGCTTAGAATTCACTAACCAACTAAGGGTAGTAGTTGGATGACTCAACACAGAAATCCTTAAGCCCAAACCTTTGAAAATCCTCGTCGATATCTAACCCATCCTCTTTGAGAGACTGAAAATCAAAGACTTTTGAATCTGAAAACTTGACATGCTATAATTGTGTAAATAACTTAGCAGCCTTACTATCTACAAATCTCTCAGAGTCAAATTCCTCTTCCATCATTACTCCCTTCTACTTCTTAACTTTCTTAGAAGGAGAGAAAATTGGAATACCTGATTTTGAGAATACCAGTTGATCTCTGGAGTTTCTGGGCCTTTTTACTCCTCTTAAGTATTCTCCTTTGTCAGATTTCTTTTGGCTATCATGAACCATCTTAACTTGAACCTTAGATTTCTTCTTCGGTGCCATTTGAATAGTTGTTGCTACTTGAGTTGTGAGAAAGAAAGAATGTAAGGTGTATTAGGGTTTTGTAGTTTGAGGGAATTTGCAAACTTGAGAGTGTCTGATTGGAAATGTCTCGGATATGATTTTGGTGGGAGATGAAATTTGAATTAAGAAAATAAACAGGCGGGAGCGAAATTAGGGTCTTAATTTGGAATGAAATAAGATGATGTGATTTTGGGTTTTATTTAGGTAAAAACATCTACGTCATACTACGTTTGTTGTTAACAAATCTATGAAGACCTACGTAAAAATATTCATCAACGCACTTAGACGTGGCTTTGGTTAGAACTGTTCGATCATGGATGGTTAAGTTCAGCGTACGCAACAACATGCTTTATGCACACTAAATAGACAAAATGGCATCTACATATCTTATTCCATTCTACGTACTTAGATCCAATCTCCAGTTTGGACATAATGCGCCTAGAATAATACTATGTGAGTCCTTCTACGTACCTTTCATATGCCTCTACGTCCGTAGATTTGTAACCTTTGAACCCAGTGCGACTGCCTCATACCCTACGTGTTTTGTATTCAATATAATGCACTTAAAGCCATCATACCTGAATCTCATAAAATAATTCCATTCTCGACAACGCGCATAGTACATCATCTAACGCGCATAGTACAACCCCAGACAAAGTCCAGTAGTTAACCATAATGATTAACCTACATACCACACTTTTCAACGTGCGTAGTACGAATCCAGAAACTATTTTACTGAAGAACATGATGATCTGCATACGTAGCACCACTTCAATGCACTTAGTAGCCAAAACTGATAAACTTAGGAACTTCAGACCACTAATTGTGTGCGTTATACCATCTTCATTGAACATAGTATACTCACAGAAACCAACACTTAGAACCTTGTTTCTTCTAACTTCAGTGATCTCATTTTTCACATGGATCATTTTAATATACATGCATGCATGAATGCAAATGAGCATAAATTATGCATAAATAATCAATCAAAACTCATTCATATCACACATATCAATTCTCTTATGAATAGACACAAAAATCTTTTCATCAAGGGTTTTGTTAAAATATCAGCAAGCTGATCAATTGATGTAACAAATTCAAGTTCAATGTCTCCCTTGAGAACATGATCACAAATAAAATGATGTTTTATATCTATGTGCTTTGTTCTTGAATGTTGATTTGAGTTTTTGGAAATATTGATAGTATTATTGTTGTCACACTTAATTGGAACCATTGAAAATGAAATTTTAAAGTCCAAAAGTTGTTTGATCCACAAAATTTGAGCAACACAACTACAAGCTGCTACATATTCAGATTCAGCAGTGAAGAGTGCAACACAATTTTGTTTCTTTGAGAACTAAGACACTAATGCATTGCCTATGAATTGACAAGTGCCCGAAGTGCTTTTCCTGTCTAATTGGCTTCCTACATGATTAGCATCACTATAGCCAACTAAATCAAAGCAGCCATTTCTAGGATACCATAAGCCTACATTCTTAGTACTATTCAAATATCTGAAAATTATTTTTACAACACTCAAGTGTTACTCTTTTGGACTAGATTGAAAACAAGAGCATAGACATACACTGAACATAATGTCTGGTTTACTTGTAGTAAGATAAAGGAGAGATCCAATCATACCTCTATAAAGGTTCTCATCTACTCCTTTTTCTTACTCATCTTTGGTGAGTTTAGTTGTAGTGCTTATAGGAGCTGAAACAGTTTTAGCATTCTCCATCTCATACTTTTGCATCATGTCGCTAATATATTTGCTTTGATTGATGAAGGTGCCACTCTTTGTCTGCCTGATTTGCAAATCAAAGAAATTGGCTAAGCTCTCTCATCATGCTCATTTCAAACTCCTTTTGCATTAGCTTTAAAAACTCATCACACAAAGACTCGTTAGTAGTACCAAAAATTATGTCATCAACATAAATTTGCACTAAAAGCAAATTACCATTTTTATGCAAAGTAAAAAGAGTATTGTCAACTTTACCTCTACCAAAACCATTATCCAAAAAGAATTGACTCAACCTTTCATACCAAGCTCTAGGAGCTTGTCTTAATCCATATAGAACCTTTTGAGCTTGTACACATGGTTTGAATGATGAGGATCTAAAAATCCAGGGGGTTGTTCCACATATACCTCTTCCTTGATGTATCCATTCAAGAAAACACTTTTTACATCCATTTGGAACAACTTGAAATCTTTAAAGCAGGCATAAGCACACAGGGTCCTGATAGTTTCTAATCTTGCCACTGGCGCAAAAGATTCTTCAAAATCTATGCCTTCTTCTTGTAAGTACCCTTGTGCCACTATCCTTGACTTGTTTTTGATCACCTTTCCTTCTTCATTTTCCTTGTTTCTGAATACCTATTTTGTTCCAATAACCATAACTCCATCTGGTCTTAGTGCTAACTCACATACCTCATTTCTTTTGAATTTATTTAGCTCAGCTTGCATGGATAGAATCCAATACTCATCTTGTAGAGTTTCATCAAATTTCTTTGGCACTACTTGAGAAATGAATGCAAAATTTGCGGCTTGTTGCATAGCTGACCTGGTGGTGACTCCCTTTAATGCATCTCTAATAATGAGATCTTTTGAATATGACTTGGCATATCTCCACTCTTTAGGCAATTCTTTTTCCTTCTCATCTTTAGAGTCATCTTGTTTTGATTTGGAAGTCTCTTCTTGTTGATCATTGATTTTAAGATCTTTGAGCTACTCACCAATACCTAAGCTTGCTTCATCATCATCAATAACTTTAGGCACATAATTGTTACTTTCATAAAAAATAATATGAATGGATTCTTTTACTTTCTCAAGCCTTTTGTTGTAAGCTCTATAAGTTTTGCTAATGGATGAATATCTAAGAAAAATGCCCTTATCGGATTTAGAATCAAATTTTTCTAAGACTTCTTTTCCATCATTGTGGACATAACACTTGAAGTGAAATGCATGAAAGTATGAGATGTTGGGCTGCTTACCTTTCCACAACTCATAAGGAGTCTTTTTTAGTATGGATCGAATATATACCCTATTCACTATATAGCATGCGGTGTTAATCGCTTCGACCCAAAAGTACTTGGGGAGGTTGTTTTTATTAAGCATGGTCCTAGCCATTTCTTATAGAGTTCTATTTTTTCTTTCAATAACACCATTCTGTTGAGGGGTTCTTAGAGTAGAAAATTCATGTCTAATATCATGCTCCTCACAATAGGTCTCAAATGGCTCACATGTAAACTCATCTCCTCTATCACTTTTAATGGAAGTAATAGTATATCCTTTTTCATTTTGAATCTTCTTGCTATATGACACAAATGCATGAAATGCCTTATTCTTATGAGCAAGAAAGAATACCCAAGTGAATTTAGAAAAATCATCAACAATGACAAAACAATATGCTTTACCACTTAGACTCAATGTGCTTATGGAACCAAACAAATCCATATGCAAAAATTATAATGGTCTAAATGTAGAAATAATGTTTTTACTGTGAAATGAAGACTTTAAATGCTTTTCCATGACACATGCATCACAAACTAGATCTTTCTCATGTTTGAGCTTGGAAAATCCTTTGACTAAATCATGCTTCCTCAATTTTGAGATTATATGCATACTGGTATGTCCTAATCTCTTATGCCACAACCAAACATCATTGTTTACAACAACAAGACATTTTTCATCGAAAGCTTTAGAATCAAATAAATCAACAACATAAATGTTGTTTTGTCTAAAATCAGCGAATAAAACATCACCATTTGAATAAAAAATGTTGCATTTGGTGGGTTCAAACACAACTTTCCAATTTCTATCACAAAATTGACTGATACTTAGTAAGTTGTGCTTCAATGTGACATAGCTATCATCTCTAGGGGCAATTTGTGAAAACATAGCTTTGTCTCCAGTCATATGATGAGAGCATCTGCTGTCAAGATACCATATATTCTTTTTGGCCTTTGCTCTCATGTACACCTACAAAGACATATCAACATTTTGAAATTGGTACCTAAATCTTTTTGAGTCCTTGTAGGTTAGTCTTGACTAAGTTGAACACAAGTGTTCCTTTTGGAACCTAAATCCTTTTGGTCCCAACATTTCTAGTCAATCTCAACTTGCACATATGTGTAATGTGTCCATAATCACCACAATAAGTATATGCTTTGTCAACCATGGTGCCATGTTTTACAAAAACAATTTTAGAAGGTTTTCTAGGTGTGAAAGAATTGTAGCCCAAGCCATGTTTGGATAGAGATTGTCTTTGAGATCCAAATAGTTTCTCAAGGTTCTCTTTCCCTTTTGTAAGCTTAAAGGCAGTAGAAGAAAATTTATCAATCTCTTTCTTTAAAAGCAAATTTTCCTCAATCAAAGTTGTTTTCTCTTTACTCAAAGCATTCAATTTCACACCAAGATCATTTGAACTTTTCTTTAAAGCAACATATTTGGCACCAAGTTTTTGGCATTCATCATGCAATTCATCAAAAGCATTATGTAACTCATCAAAGGTGTAGTTTTCATTTACATCATCTTCCT
>CAODLS010849196.1:0-10533 GCA_948243855.1 Flueggea neowawraea
GATTGTAAATGGATTTATAAGCTAAAAGCCGATGGGATCTTCAAAGCAAAACTAGTTGCAAAAGATTTAGACAAACTCATGGTATTGACTATGATGAAACCTTTTCACCAGTCATCTTGCTCAAATCCATTAGGATTCTTCTTGCCATAGCAACATATTATGACTAGGAGATATGAACAATGGATGTCAAAAATGCTTTCCTAAATGGAAACTTCCTCAAGGATGTGTACATGACACAACCCGAGGATTTTATCGATCCCAATAATCCTAGCAAGGTATGGAAGCTTCAAAGATCCATTTATGGATTGAAGCAAGCATTCCAAAGTTGGATTCTTCTTTTTGATGGAAAAGTCAAAGAGTTTGAATTCATCAAGAATGAAGAAGAGCCTTGTGTATACAAGAAGGCTAGTGGGAGTGCGATAATATTCTTAATATTGTATGTTGATGACATCTTAATAATTGGAAATGATGTTCCAACCTTGAAGAGTTTCAAGACTTAATTAAGAAAGTGTTTCACAAAGAAAGACTTAGGTGAAGCCTCACTTATCCTAGGGATACAAAATCTATAGAGATAGATCTAAGAGGCTAATTGGACTAAGTGAAAGTGTGTACATTGATAAAATGCTAAGAGGGATTTAGCATGCTGGTTTCCAAGAAAGGAATGGCCAATTCTACTACATAGTCCAAGTACATAGCCGCGTTGGACGCAGTAAAGGAAGTTGTTTGGCACAAGAAGTTCATTACTAGTTTGGATGTCATCCCAAGCATTGCAAACCCAGTAGATTTGTGTTGTGATTACACAAAGAACCAAACACATATTTAGACGTGTTCACCTTATTCGAGAGAAAAGTCGAAAGAGGTGATGTTAAGATATGCAAAGTTGACACCAATGACAATGTAGTGCATCCTTTGACAAAGGCTTCCCCAGAACTGAAACATGAAAGACTTGTTAGGTCTTTAGGTGTTAGGTTTGTTCCTGATTGGGACTAGTGCAAGTGGGAGATTGTTAGTTTTGTTCCCTAATCCAATCATTGATATACATTGTCATTACATTTATTATTTAATAAAGAGGCATTTCATTTCAAATCTATGAAATATTATATTGTTTATGACAATAAAACTTTCATAAATAGTTTATTCTTCTTTATGTCATAAAGTGTGTGACTTGATAGTAAAGCCATAAGGTAAAAAGAATATTATTCTAAAAGTCCCTAATCAATTGTTATCATGGGAATGATAATAAGCCAATGTTAGTATGTTGCTAAGAGGATAATCATGTTTTACTGATTGTGGATATGAGATATCGCTTAGAAGATAGATATATGTTAGGGAACATATATTGGACAAGCCCGCTATGAAAGCACTTCATGGATCAATGTCATAAGTAGCTTTTTTACGGTGGTGGTGTTTGAGTCCTCTGACTGAAACTCACTATCGACTCCTACATGAGGAATCACATGTTTTGACTTAGTCAAATGTTATCCGTAACAGGGTAACAATAAAGGCTATGATTAGATATGCCATGAATCTTGTAGATGAGTGATGGTGAGAGTGATGGATTTGTTCCTCTTATGAAGAGTGATATCTTTAGGCCATTTGATAAGTAGGATTGATGGGATGTATGCATACTCAAATGAATTGATAAAAGGGTTTATCAATGTTATTTGTATATCAATCCACTTGTGATCAAGAAACGCATTAAGTATATAAGGTTGACATGTCACCATGCCTTATGCTTAATATAGATATAGCGAGAATAAAGGATTAAACATCAAACTGTGAAAGGTTAACTCGAATCACCGATGCCACTCGATTTTGGGTTTCCATAATGTATTACTAGATACCACTTATGGATTTTGGGCCCAAGTGTTTTGGGACGAGGCCCATTGCCAATCTCAAGTGGATCTATTGTGTCACACACTAAAACGAAGTGGATTGAATTACAAATGTTCTAAATGAATTGTTAGTATAATTAATTTGATTAATTATTAATAATTCAGGCTTTTATAATTTATATCTTATTTATGATATAAGATATAATCCATTAATGTAATGGCCTTCTAATTTAATTCACTTATTAATATTGTTTTGGGTTATTTATGTGTGACATAATTTTGGCCCATAAGATATTAATAATAGAGTGATTTATTTCATGATAATGTATCATAAAATTAAAAGTCCAAGAAACATAGAAAAGCCTTGTAGAAATTCAGCATACACTAAATAGGATTAGGAATCCTTATGCTTCTTGGACAAGAGATAGAAAACCTAGTAGTGTTTGGTGTGGAGGCCAAATTTTTTCTCCTATTGTTTAGGACTGGAGGTTGAATCCTTGGTGGCCAAGGAAGAGGAAATTTGGCACCCATTCAAGGAAGAATTTCGGCACACTCTTCCTTAATTAGGGTTGGCCGAATTCTTAAGGAACAATGAGAAGGCTTTGGCTAACCCTAGTGCACCTATTTAGTTTTTCTCATATGCTTATAAATAGGAGCACTTCATTGTCATATTCTTCATGGCTTGGCCGAATTTGTGAGTGTCATAAACAAAGAGAGAAAATTATTTGTGAGAAGTAGAATAGAGATTCTAAGTGCTAGTACACCCTACCAATCCAAGGAAGTTTGTTCGTGTGGAAACCATTTTCACGTTTGCGCAAAGGCAACGTGGTTGATAGGGTTTCGAGTTTATACTAAAAACTACTTCAACAATTCATTCGTTCATACAATCGAACTTTGGTTTTTCAAGGTAAAACCCTAACCCTAATCATTTATTTTGGTGTGCATGGATCCTTGGTGGAATTCTAGGATAAATGTTTTTGTTATTTTCGTTGCGTTATCCTTTATATAAATGTCATATTTAGTTACGAATTCCAACATTTGGGAGTGTGTGATCTCTTTTGGAGGGCATGATTTGGTAGCCGACCTCATCCTATTGGATGTAGGGGAGTTTGATGTCATCTTGGGTATGGATTGGCTCTCTGATTGGCATGCTACGTTGGATTGTTTTGCCAAGAGAGTGTGTTTTCGACCGCCTGGTCAGGCTGAGTTTTACTACCAGGGTAAGCGAGATAGTGTTGTTTGAAGTTATGCGTCAGCAGTAAGAGCTGAGAGGATGATCCGCCGAGGCTATGAGGTATACTTGGCTTTTGTGCTCACTGAGCTTGAGGTGGGTGATGTACCAGTGATTCAGGAGTTTCCTGACATATTTTTGGAGGAGTTACCGGGACTTTTGCCTGTGCAGGAGATTGACTTTGCCATAAAGGTTCAACCTAGTACCGATTCGATATCAATTCCATCGTATCAGATGGCGCCAGCAGAGCTGAATGAGTTAGAGACTCAGCTGAGGGAGTTATTAGATAAGGGGTTTGTTCGACCGAGCATTTCACCTTAGGGTGCCCCGGTATTGTTTCTAAAGAAGAAGGATGGGAGTCTTCGCATGTGCATCGACTACCGTCAGTTGAACAAGGTGATAGTGAAGAATCGATATCCACTTCCAATGATAGATGATCTATTTGACCAGTTGTTGGGTGCACAATAGTTCTCTAAGATCGACTTGAGGTTGGGATATCACTAGTTGAGGATTCGAGGTGAGGACATTCCTAAGACGATATTTCAAACTAGATATGGCCACTATGAATTTTTAGTGATGTCATTCGGTCTGACGAATGCTCTTGCATCAGTTATGGATTTGATGACCAGGGTGTTTAGACCGTACCTAGATCGTTTTGTCATTATCTTCATCGATGACATATTGATCTACTCTAGGAGTAGGGAGGAGCACGATGACCATTTGAGGTCAGTGTTGCAAACATTGCGAGAACATCAGCTTTACACTAATTTCTCGAAGTGCGAGTTTTGGCTCGAGCAAGTAGCGTTTCTCGGACACGTGGTGTTGAGAGAGGGTATTTTGATAGATCCCAATAAATTAGAGGTTGTAATCCATTGGGAGAGGCCTAAGACCACTATAGAGATTCAGAGTTTTCTTGGTTTGGTCGGGTACTACAGGAGGTTTATCCAAGATTTCTCGAGGATTACAGCTCCTATGACTCGGTTGACGCAAAAAGGAGTCAAATTTGTCTGGCCTGATAGATGGGAGGATAGTTTCTAGAAGTTGAAGAAGTATTTGACTAATGTGCCAGTGTTGGTGTTACCATCGGGTTCTGGAGGCTTTACGGTGTATTGCGATGCATCGAGAGTTGACCTAGGTTGTGTGTTGATGCAATATGACAAATTTATCGCTTATGCATCCAGATAGCTTAAAAGGCACAAGCAGAACTACCCGACGCATGATCTAGAGATGGCGACTGTGGTGTTTGCACTCAAGATCTGGAGGCATTATTTGTACGGGGAGACTTTAAGGTCTTCACAGATCATAAGAGTTTGAAGTACATCTTCGGGCAACGAGACATGAATCTGAGGCAGAGACGTTGGATAGAGTTGCTGAAGAATTATGATTGTACCATATCATATCATCCTGGCAAGGCTAATGTTGTTGTCGATGCTCTGAGTAGGAAATGGGTGAGTAGTTTAGCTCATATCTCCGTTGAGAGGCGACATACAGTGTCTGAGTGGCAGCATCTGATGGAGTCTAGAGTTGAGTTATGGTTTGACGACTCAGGGGTGTTGTTGGGTCACATTGAGGCGAGGCATGTTTCGTTGGACCGCATTAGAGGGGCTTAGAAGCAGGATTCTAAGATTTTGAGTTTGATAGAGAAGGTTAAATCCTCTAAGGTGTCGGGAGTTAATGTTGATGGCTCTGGAGTCCTTTGGTTTGGACTGAGATTGTGCGTACCATCTTCGGGTGGGTGACGTGAGGAGATTATGATGGAGGGTCATAGTTCCATATATTCTGTACACCCGGGATACATTATGATGTATCGGGACCTTCAAGAATCCTATTGGTAGCCAGGGATGAAGAAAGACATCAGTGAGTTCGTCAGTCGGTGTTTGACATGTCAATAGGTTAAGTTTAAGCACTAGCGACCTTCTGGATTGTTGCAGCAGATGCCACTTCCAGAGTGGAAATGGGATCGCATCACGATGAATTTTGTAGTGGGACTACTGAGAACATCTGCTGGGTATGACTCCATTTGGATGATTGTTGATTGTTTGACCAAGTCAACACATTTTCTCCCTGTCAAGACGACATATGGAGCGGCACGCTTGGCGAAGTTATATATTGAGAGGATTGTATGTCTACATGGTGTGTCAATCTCTATATTGTTGGACAAAGTACCTCAGTTCACATCACAGTGTTGGCATAAACTGCAGGAGGAGTTGGGTACCCAATTGAATTTCAGTACAGCTTTCCATCTACAGACTAATGGTCCATCTGAGTTCACGATTCAGACATTGGAGGATATGTTAAGCGCATGTGCTGTAGATTTTGTTGGGAGTTGGGATTCTCATTTGCCTCTAGTAGAGTTTGCATACAATAACTCATACCATTTGAGTATCGGGATGGCACCATATGAGACATTGTATGGCAGGAAGTGTAGATCTCTTCTATGTTAGCCCGAGGCCGGAGAGAAAGAGACGTTGGGGCCAAATCTTATTTTGAGACTACTGAGAAAGTCAGGCTAATCTAGCAGAAGATCCAGATTGCTCATAGTCGTCAGAAGAGCTACGCTGATCCAAAGCGTAAGCATCTGGAGTTTGCAGTTGGAGACCATGTATTTCTCAAAGTATCATCGATGAAGGGCGTGATGAGATTTGGGAAGAAGGCAAGTTGAGCCTGAGATACATTGGTCCTTTTGATATCATAGACCGTGTTAGAGCTGTGGCATATGAGTTGCCACTACCGCCTCAGTTTGCCTCTGTTCATCCAGTGTTCAATATCTCCCTTTTGAGGAAGTATATTTCTGATCCGTTTCATGTTCTAGCACCGCAGTCTGTCGAAGTTAGACACGATCTGTCATATGATGAGGTTCCGTAGAGGATAGTTAACCGTCAGGTCAAGAAACTCTAGAATAAGGCGATAGCTTCGGTGAAAGTGATTTGGAGGCACCTTTCAGTTAAGGAGGCCATTTGGGAGGCCGAGGATGAGATGCGGCGTAGCTATCTGTAGTTGTTTGATTCTGTAGACCCTTAAGTTGTTACCCTTCTGTCTGGCCGTGCATTACGTTCTGTCTCTGTCCATGCATAGCATTTATGTGTCTGCATTAGTCTTTGTATCTGCATCAGTCTCTACATCTGTCTCTGCATATTTTGGCATCATTTTCTGCATACCTGAGCTCGAGTGGGTTAGAATTGTCTTAGATTCATATATTGGTGTTCTATGATCTATTAGTTGATTTGGAGATCTAGGTTTGATCCTAGAGTTGATTTGGTTGTTTGAAAATTCGAGGACGAATTTCTTTTGAGGGGGAGTATGTAATACCCCGTTGAATTTTGATATAGCTCCCTATAGCTTTCGGTTCCACCCTGAGTCGATCTCGATCGATTGGAGTGTTGAGTGGGTGACTTATGGTGTTGGGAATGTGTTACTCGAGTAAGCTTTATGTGTTACTCGAATGATGTGGATATGTATTACTCGAGTAAGCCATTCGGCCCTACTTGAGTGATATGAGGCGTGTATTACTCGACTAAGCCACTTGGTTACTTGAGTAAGGCTTGTTTCTAGATGAACACCTGCGAAATGCGCTACTTGAGTAACCATTTGTGTTACTCGAGTGAGGGGTGTGTCACTCGAGTGAGATGACCTATCACTCGAGTGAGATGTGCACCCAGTGCAAGAAATGGTGTCATTTTGGGCAGGGGTTTATATAAACCCTTACCCAACTTCTTCAGTCTCATTCTGTCTCCTCTCACTCAAATCACTCCCATTTCATCCAGAAGCCATTTCAGTTGAATCTCGTTCCTTCCTAGATGTCTCTTGAGGTAAGATTACGTCTCTCTACCTCTCATTCTTTTATTTTCCTTCATTTTGCATGAATGTTCATTTTAGGGTTTGAATAATGCTTCTAGGTTCGGATGTAGATTGTTTCTGTTAGAATGGGTGTTTAGGGTTGTGATTTCGGGACTTTAGGAGTCTATTAACACATAATGTAGGCTTGGATTCACATAAATCAAACATGTTTGTGAATGGGTTTCAAACTCATTCGTTTTGGGTCGATTTTAATGTGTTTCCGAGTTGTGTTGATGATTTTGACTCTAGATTTGAGTTCAGGGGCTTGAGTTGAGTCAATGTGGGTGTTGGGTATCAATTTTCATCAGTGACATCGAGGATTTTTCAAGTTGGGTATGATCTGGGCAGGGTCTTACTCGAGTAACCAGATGGCTCACTTGAGTAAGTGATGAACACGGGTTACTCGAGTAAGCTCATCTGGCTTACTAGAGTAAGCCGTTGTTGGTGTGGGCTCACTCGAGTGAGGCTTTGTTCTGAGGGACCAAATGTGTAATTTTGCACATCTTTGTACCTCTTGGTGTTGGGGTCTATTTTGGAAATTCTAACTACTTTGAGGACTAGTTAGCAATTTCAGAGTACTTTGAGGGCTATTTAGAGCTTAGTCGAGTCTCAGAACTAGAAAGTTATTTTACATTGGTAGGGACCAAACGGTAATTTTAGGCGGGCTTTGAATTTTGGGTTGCGAATGATGGATTATCATTCAGAATATAGTTTCTGCGTCTCTGAGCGTCTGCATCTGCATATGCATATCATTCATCCGGTACCGCCACAGTATCAACATCATTTTTTAGTATCTGTTATGGATGTATCTATTCTAGCTTCCTGCTCCTGCCAGCACAACCAGCTACCTACCAGTGGTGTCTGACTGGATCCTTTGCTTCAGATTCCAGGTGAGTGAAATGGCAGGTTCGGACACATAGGTTGTGTCTTCCTACCTATATCGTTTTGGCTATGTCAGGATATGACATAAAACCTGACTAATAATTATTTTGTTAATTATTAATCGGACTTATGTTGTTTGTAATAACCAAGTTTTAATCAGACATGGTATTGTGGTTATACGGAAATGCGTGCAAACACAAACAACGAATTCATCTCAAAATTGAGACAAACTAAATTTTGTCTGGAAAAAAATCTTTTTCTTGTAGTGTAAAAGATATGTTTGTTAATAAAAAAATTGAACAATTTTTTTTTATTTTTTCATATCTGTTTTCTAAAGAAAACAATGAATTTTTTTTCCAACTAAACAACCCCTCAGTGTTCCCATTTAATATGCGATTATTTTTATTAACATATTTAGTTTGCTTCAACCTTTTATTTTAGAATTATCTTGTCCGTCACATATCCAAATCTCAACATTATTTTTAAACTTTATGTTATAATAACCTTCGTTTATTAGACTCTAATAAATCGTACTGAAATTATTTTAGAGGGATTTAATCTCTTTATGCAAATGAAAAAAAATACAATAATATATACGTAAATCAAATCTTGAAGCTTCGTTCTCCATCTATCTAGACATAGTCAACCAACCCGAAAAGGGCGAACCGGACAGAAAATATTTAGAAATGTAATTAATATTTAGAAATGTAATTAATGTGCTACTCCATATTAAAAAGAAATGTAATTAATATTTAGAAAATAATATCTTTATCAAAGTGGAAAAAGAACGAAAGAACGAGATAAAAATTGATTAAAAAAATGGATTGAATAGGACGGGAACCAGAACCGACGGTTTAATAGGTCAAATTCCGAACCAGACCAAAATCGGACCAAACAGAAGAACCACGATCCGGTTCAAATTCAAGCTTTTCTTGAACCTGAACAGCAACTGTGGCCACCCCTACATCTATCATTTTAATATAGTTATTTCCTAATTTTTATTCAAATTAAACTGGCGGACGCACAGTTTTGTATTATTTTATTATACTTTTTAATAATAAAACACGTTACATTTAGATGAAAAGAAAAAAGGAAATAAAGTTGTATATAAATTTTAGGCCCATGACATGAATTACCTCCTCGAGTTGGTGGCGTTTTTAAATTACCACTCTCAACTTTTCAAGTGTTCAGAATAACCTCTGAAATTGTTTAAAATCCATCAACTAAGACCTCCATTGCTATTATAACTCAATTTACTTAATCACGCTGAAGCGTGTGATTTCCATGCACAGACACATCTTTAATTTTAAGTCTTAGTTCAGATAGTTGAAGCAACACTGGATTTCAAACATTAAAAAGTTAAGAATGATAAATTAAAAATATTTACAATTTTAGAGAGTAAGTTATGACTTAGACCTCAATTTTCATGAATACAAATTTGCAAACTAAACATGGAATGTCGCCTAAAGAAAATAGAGGCGAGTATTAAAGGCTTGTACTAACAATATCAATTTGATGAAGCTTCCATTTTTCATGAATTATGCAACATAATAGAAAAAAAATTATAAATGACGGAAATCATATGCTTAATATTTTGGCAATATAATACCATTAGCGTGACCAAATTTACAATTTAAATGGTCAATTAGGCTAAAAACACAAAACATATATCATTGGCATCAAAGAACATATTCGCAACATAACCTGCAACTACAATGTAAGCAAAACATCAGCACCTAGATAAACTATCACCGATCACTTGCTATTATAAAAATTTACATCATGATGAATGAAGGAATCACATACTAGTTTAACTAATAAACAGTATAATAAGTAAGTTTGACTTACTAACCTTGATTCTAGAGGAAGCTAGCAGCGGAGCAAGACCAGTTTCTATGTTGGCCTTGCGAGCAAACTACGGTTGAGATGTCAACGGGAGTGCTCAGCTGTTTCGCAGTTTAGATGCCACATTTGATCTTGGAGGATACGGGGTCAGGAGGCCGAGGCCTTGCTCTCTCCCGTTGAGAGCACTCTCTCTCTCTTTTGGAGTGGTGGTGATGTGGATGTAGAAGGAATGGAGCAAAATGGGCTCGTGGGCCTAATGGTCTTATGGGCCCATTTCATTCCCAACTCAATTGGGCTAACCAATTGGTCTCAATTCACGATCTCGGTTCATACCTTGACCAACCGGGTTCGACTCTTCTCAATTGGGTTTCCAATTGGTCTCAGTCCACGGTCCCAGTTCACATCCTGACCGACCGAGTTCGGTTCACCCGTCATGGGCGGACCGTATTTTTCAACATCTCCCACTCACACATGATGAAATCATAACTGGTCATGGATGATGATGGAACCAATACCAATCATGATTAAGACCTTGTGTCATACTAGCAATAGACTATGCGACCAGCATACGATGAGAGTGTATTTGTTATACACCTGTTAGGGTTATATAATAGCTCTTAACGCAATCCTGCTAGAAGGTGTCTCTTGCAGAACAACTCCAATCTATCAAAGTATATGAAACAGCAGCACAAACTGCTAGAACGTATGTAGTTCCCTAGTTTGTAACCACACAATCGGTGCTTTTGAACTACTAGATCTCGCGAAAGCTTTACTCATAGTTCACACATCATGTGTCATGCTACATGAGAGTCGACTAAGCAAACTTTTGAGACTAGTGCAAATGCGTCTAGAAACAAACTTCCCCTCTTACACCAGACAATCCACATAGCTAAGTTTACTTTC
>CAODLS010849444.1:0-11921 GCA_948243855.1 Flueggea neowawraea
TGAACAAGGAACTCATATGCTTCCATGCTCTCTTGCTGAACAAATGATCATCAAATTTATTCCCTCTGGTGACCTGCTCTAACAAAAGGTCTAAGAAGAACCTATCCATTTCTGGAGTCCAAATTGTCCTCAGACGATTATAACCATTTGTCGCCCTGATTCCCATGATTCTACATTTTCAATTATGTAACATCAGAAAAACAAATCATTCACATACTGACATAAAAAGCCATCTTCAGTTTTCACAAAAGAGAATAAAGTTGCTTTCTTTTTCTTTTTTTTTTTTAACTGCTTCCTATTATTTTCTTCTATTTAATGGTTCCCACGGAACGCAAGATTGGAACTTTAACACGAAAAATAATGAAAATAGACGAATTGAAGGAACCCATTGGAGAATTTGCCGCCTCCGTCACCAATCAAGGTGATCTTTAAATCACACACGAACAACCCAGAAATCAGATTGTCAGTTTAACATTAACAAATACGACAACAAACATAGTTATTTACGAGAAATCGAAGAGTAGATGAGATTGGGATGGATAGGCAGAGAATATAAGGGAGGAAGGAGAATAGAAAAGGAGGCGCGAAAAAAACTAGTTCAAATCTCACCTTTGGTTGGTAGGATTGGAAAGATGCCGGGGTGGGAACAACGGGATCTCCTTCGGCAAGTTCAGGGATAAGATTTCCTGGACAAGGTTGAAATTGCCTAATCCTGGAGTACAACCACAATCTCATTAGGTTTACGGATTACCAGTTGCCCTACTTTTTTTTTCCTTCTTTTGACAAAGAATTAAAATCGTCCCTACTTCTTCTGGCTGTCGCCAATGTAGTGTTACCGGCCAATTAAAAATAGCCTTTTCTTTCCTCCCTCTTTATTAAAAAAACAAAAAAGGGATTTAACGATTTCCAAAATTTGTTAATCAAATAGTAAGTTATATTTTTTTGACAAAAAAATTCTAGCCGTTCAATTTGCATTCACCTAATAAAGTGTTTAGATTATTTACTTGCATTTACATTGCAACTCTTGTTTGTTTTAAGAAAGAAATTGAAATTTCTGTTGTTTGGATAGTTTAAAAATGACAGAAAATAAAGAAATTGGGAAGAAATGGCATTTCTAAAAGTGTGTGGGACTCACCAAAAAATATGTCTTCAAAGATGGAACGAAGTGCAATTTTTCCTCCTCTTTCTTCTTTCTTATTTTATTTTGATCCATAATTATCTCTTAAAAAGTGAGCTATCTAATAAAACTTTTTGTCTTTTTTATGTTATTTTAAACTTTCATAGTTTCATTCCTACTAATTTCAAATAACATATCTAAACACAACAAAAAAAGAGTCCAAAATATATTCCTTCTTTTCTTTCAATTCCTTTATAATATTTCTTGTCATTTCCAAAACATGTGAAATAGCCAAATGGAGTGTAAAAGTCGTGGTTGTGTAATTTATTTTCATATGGTTTTGATCATATAGTAAGTACACCACATATAAGGTCTATTCCTATCTGTCGTGAGTTTGACGACAGAACTATCGAAAAGGCTTTTAGAAGCATTGAGGAGAAGTATTTATATGTCTAGGGGGTTCTTAAAGTGTTGATGAACTAATAGTTTTAGGATTAAGGAAGTTCAAAACATCTAATATCTTGAACGGATGTCCTACAAGCATTTGTTTTTATTAGGCATTTAGTTGCTCCCCAAGGATGCTAATGTTTTGTAAGTTTCATTGTCGAGCATTTTAGTTACCTTGCTTTGTAAATATGTCTAAGTTGTAGGAGTCTTTTTCATATCAATTTGATTGAACCATAGGATGATAGCGTTAAACTTGCCCAATATAGTCAAGGATTAGTGAGTTCGAAACTTATTTCAAGGAGTCTACTCTAATGATTAAGTTAGTTATATGCTGTGATGCTAAGAGCATCGATACTACTCTTTATATTTAGAAGCAACTTTGGTTAAAAATGAAGAGAGTCATTAATTATCAAGATTGAAGCCATATATGCTCTCTAGTGCTACTCTTTATATTCAACTCTTTATTTTGTTAACTCGTATACATCATTTAATTCTTAATTTTCCCTTCTCTTTTTTGTTTTTTCTCTGTTAAAACATTTTTTTAGTTTCCCTCCACCTCTGTTAAAACGTTGATAATTTGATATTGAACACCTGCATGATTGTTTAAAGCATTAGAATTGCACGCATTCCGTTGATTAAAAACCATCTCTAAATGGCCCTAGTGTTTTCTGTTGAAAGAAATATAAATTGAATAATGTGTAGTAGAATTTATAAATTGATTAGATGCATTATACAAGTCCGGAATAGTAGTTCAATTACTCAAGCCTTGAAAAATGTTCAGGCTTCCTGCCTGAAACTATAATTGAAATTATAATCGAAGTCCTGCAACAATATAGCAGAATTTTGATCATAGCATGCGAAATATCTTGATGAAATCCGATGCTAAAATGGTGGTTGCTGAAGAAATAAAGGCTTATATACAACCACTTGCAACTGATATTAAGAGAGTGGAGAAAACCATAAAATGTTTTGGAAAGTGTGAATGTCATTAATAACAAATGAAATAAAGAGTCATTTTAAACATCTCCAATGTTATTCTTTATATTTTAGAGTATTTTTGTTAAAAATAAATAGTAACTTTAATTTTAGGGATTCAAAATAAAAATTTACATCAATTGTACTATTTAATTTAACTATTTATTTTGTTAACTTTCACAAAATAGAAATGCATAAACAATTTAAAGAGAGACTATTGGAGAGAGAATGGTGATTAAATAAAATAAAGAAGTGCATTAAGAAAATACAATTTTCTTGAAAGTGGTAAAAACACTTATGGGTCTTGGTAAAGAAGTTCACTTATTTGGAAGTAAGCTTTTTGAACCAAATGAGCACATAATTCCTTATTAGGTAGCTAATTTGAGCGTTGAAATTGGTTACCATAACTCCCGGCCATGAGAAGACGTCCGGAACCAAACAGAAGCTGATGTGAGCAATGGAAAAAACAAAAGGCGGCTTAGAAACAAAAGGTGGGACCCAGCCGCTGGGAGCTGGCAGCTGATGGTCAAATTAGTTGCACCCGTCGCAAACGGAAGCCCACGTTGTGCGTGTGTGCGTTTTTAATAAAAAAAGAAGTATGAATATCCCAAACAACAAGAACCACCAGTTCATTGCTAAATCCCCCAACTGGAATGTGACCATTCTAACCTCTCCCTCTCTTCTCGATCCCATCCACCCCTCTCTTCTCTCCTGACTTATCCATTCTCCCTCGATTTTTGGAGATACTACCTCAATCCATCACAGAAACAAACCCTAACCTCCCTTTCAGATTCAATTCTCTCGTGCTGTATACTCCACCGCAGAGAACTATTACTTGGCCATGCGACTCTGGTCCTCTGCAATCTCCCTCTCGAGAGAGGATTCCTTTTGTTTCTCTGTTGAAATCTACGCTCGCAAACGCTTCTCTTTCGCTCCTTCTGGGATACGAAATGTCGTCCGATTCTCATGCCCCTAATCCCAAAGGTCTCTTATGCAATGCCGGCGCTGGAGCTGCCGCAGGTATCTTTCCTTCGCTATATTCTCTTTTTGCCTTTCTAAACCAATTTTTTTATTGCTAGAATGTATGAAATCAAGACTGGTGATGTAAACGTAGTCGTTTTTATCAATTGTTTTTTCTCTGGTGTGATTTTGGTGCAGGAGTTATTGCTGCTACGTTTGTGTGTCCTCTAGATGTTATTAAGACTAGGTTTCAGGTTCATGGTTTTCCCAAGCATGGAAGTGTTAAAGGTATCGTTGGTTTTTCTTCATATTAGTTATAATAACGTGGCATGGAATTATTTGTTGTCAGCACGTATATGAAAGATTCCAGATTTCGGTGAAAATCGATCTCCGTGGGATTTGTTTACGATCATGAATTCTGGAATTCTATTAGATATGGCACTGCAATGGTGTTTTGGGGTTTGCATATTTTGTTAAGGACTTGGCTGGCATATATGCAGTTCTTTCAATTGGTGCAGGGAGTCTGATTGTAGGTAGTTTAGAACAAATATTACAGAAGGAGGGGATACGAGGCATGTACAGGGGGCTCTCCCCTACTGTGCTCGCTTTACTTCCTAACTGGGCGGTTAGTTGTGTTACTCAATTCAGTTCTGGCATTCTTTTTGATGTTTCCCATTATCTGAATGTAGAATTTTCTTTTAATGCCAAATGTTTTAAATTTTACAGGTTTATTTTACGATATATGAGCAGCTGAAAAGCTTACTTTGTTCCAGTGGTTAGTGATAACATGCTAATTTTAGTTCTTTTTTTTTTTCTTATAGACGACAGTCCTGAGCATAACTCAGACTTGTTCTTAACTTTTCTGAACATCATCTTCCCAATCTTTTAATGCGTTTTCATTGGTGATTTTTTTTTTGTTACCACTTGCTAGTACCTTCATTAAGTGCTAATATGTGTGAAATTGTGGTGCTTTTGTAGATGAGAATCATCATCTTTCAATAGGTGCAAATATGATTGCTGCATCTGGTGCTGGAGCTATAACAACAATTTTTACAAATCCACTTTGGGTTGTGAAAACATGATTGCAGGTATGCTCCTCAACTTCATGAATTTGGTTGGCGTCTTGTAACAAAGAGGATTCTTACACCCTAGCAAGTCTCAGAATTGCAATGCATTCATGCTGCTACTTTCTTCTTTCGTTTTTTTTTGTGTTGACTTCAGACGCAAGGAATGAGGGTAGGTGTAGTCCCATATCGAAGTACATTGTCTGCATTGAGGAGAATCGCCCTTGAGGAGGGCATCCGTGGGTTATATAGGTATTAATTTGACTGGATGAATGATTAATTTTCTTGAATGGCAGATGAAACCTAATAGTATTTGTTTGGATTTTTGTTTTGTGGTAAAAGTGGCCTTGTGCCTGCATTGGCTGGTATTAGTCATGTTGCTATTCAATTTCCAACGTATGAGAAGATCAAAATCTATTTAGCCGATAAAGGTAGCTGTTTATTTATTTTAGCTTTTTACAACGTTAGAAAGAAAAACTTTCTTCTCTTTCAAAATTATTGTTGTGGTTTCAGACAATATACCGATGGATAAACTAAGTGCCCGTGATGTTGCTGTTGCCTCATCAGTCTCCAAGATATTTGCTTCCACCCTGACTTATCCACACGAGGTATGTCATTGAGCAATATGCCAAATTGTTATAATCAAAAGTAAAATTAACCTGGTAATCACCATGAAGAAAGATTGTGATAGGAATCTCCGGAACTACCTGCTCACCTCTTTCCAGAGGAAATTTTCGATTCGCTACGAAATGAGCAGATTTGGTTGATCAATCAATTTTTCTAGAGAAAAGAAAGGGAATTTTTAATAGTTTGATTTAGGTCTAACTGTTCTTCATTTCTTACATGGTGGAACTGTTTAGATTTTACCTGTTCTTTGACGGGCTTCCAGTAGTGTTTTGCTGAGAATATTCTATATCTAGTTATTTGGTGGATTGAATTTTCTTTCAAAGAAACTATTGATGTAAGTTTGATCCAATTGTTATCTGCAGGTGGTAAGGTCAAGGCTTCAGGAACAAGGTCACCACTCTGAAAAGCGATATTCAGGTGTGATTGATTGCGTAAAAAAAATCCTTCAGCAGGAGGGGCTTCCTGGATTTTACCGTGGTTGCGCCACCAACCTTCTTAGGACCACCCCTGCTGCTGTGATTACATTTACCAGCTTTGAAATGATTCACAGATTTCTTGTTACCGTTTTCCCTCCTGATCCACAGCCTCACACATTGTGAGGGTGGATCTCATTTGAGACAGTTCATCGATCCAGCAGTTTGCTTTACTTTGAACTGCAATATAGGAATAGGAACAAAGGAGGTCAGCCGTAGGTTCACTTGATGGTGATACGTTTACCAGGTTGTGCACATCTCGTGGTTGTTTGTAGTAATTTATAGTCAGTCATGTTGATGATTTGAAGCCCTCATCATCCTATTGATCTTTGGGATGTGTTGAGGGAAAATGAAGATCAATGTTTTATACAATGGTGATAATGATGAAAAAAGGGGCAATTGTATGGACTTGGATACTGGAAACCATTTTTTTCCCTTTAGGATTGATGGTAGAGTTCTCAGCTTTTATTTTGCTATACAACTTTATTTACCGTGTAAGCAAACAGAAACAGTTACACCAACGGAGAATAGTGTTTTTCGTTTTTTCAGTATTCAGTTTGGACACGATAATATCGTTTGCACAATTGAATCTCAAACTCAATTTAAGTCTCTTACAAGTTCATTTAGAATTCGTTCATATGCATATGTGTATATATTCACAAGTTTATTATTATGTTCATGAGTTCTATTTGTTTAATTCTGGACTGTTCATATGTGATACATTTTACGTACCAAGGCGTGTGAACGGGTGTCAAACTAAGTCGAAATGATGATGCGAATTTTATCTTGAATCCTAGCTCCCAAGTGAATGTACTCTTTCATGAAAGTGTGACGCCAACAAAGCAAGGTCGGAGGATCCTACATGCCGATAGATTATGCGAGAGCCATGCAGACACTGGAACCAAAAATGCACTTCCATTGATGTATCTACGCATCCGTGCAAGAATTGAACGGCGGTGGAATGGCCCATTTCTATCAAGTCACGCCTCGTAATTCAACGAGCTTTTCCAATCAGCCCAAAACTGATGATGGATTGCTTAATCATTGCTGATTTGGCCAACAAATGCTGGTCTACATGGAGGTTTGTTTAGTTTCACAACAACATGGCTCCTCCTGAACTGAGGGTCTGAGACTACTCTTGGGCCTTGTTTGGTTGGCACAGGTTGAGGACTGTTTAAGCAATCTTTTTCAACCATTGTAAGTTGAGTTGTCCGAATCAAGGGACCTATTCTTATTTTTTACAGCAAGAAATTGATAACCTTTCATCAGATATCTCAATTGTCTAATTCTCTAAAAGTTTCTGTTTCTGATAAAGATACTTTAGAGGTCATTGCTATGTCATTTGGCCTCAATTTGAATTGATTTTTATGTGTCCAAACATGCCCCACTCATAAGCTTCTTGAGGACTCACTAAACCAAGGAACTTATATGAATAAACATCCTTCTCTTTCTATCCTCAATGCCAGTTATGTTTGTACTAATAAAGCAGAAACCACCCTCAATTTGACAACTCATTAGCCTTCAAAAGGGGATCCTATGGGCTTCATTTTCTTATTGGAAAGCTAAACGACAACTTGGAGGTTTACTTAGTGAATAATTAGCAGCTACGGCCGTAATTTTAAGACACTGTTGTGATACAATTACAAGGTATCAGAAATTGATAACAGAAACTCAAGTGAAACCTCAGTTTCAAGTTTCCAATAGGCTTTTACAGCAAGAGCCAAGAAGCAACCTGACAAAGAATAAAGGGACAATTTTGGGAGAAAAAAAAAGGGACAGCCCTTTCTTTCAGCATTCATCATAGTTATGGATGGTTATAAAGAGAAGCACCAAAGATTTTTTAGGAGTGCAAAATGCTTTCATCATGCACTGCCCCACCCACTTTTTTTTTTCTCTTTTGCAGAAAATAAAATACATAACCATCATTCATGCACTCTGAATATATTCTTTTCTTTATACATTATAATTGAATGATCTTTATTTTATGTGTAAGTTTAAGCTTAAACCAACAATCTAACAATAATAAGCATTTGGTTGCAAACTCATGAACCATAGACTACCTACTGGCAAGTTTGGTCCTTTAACAAATTCTCCTTCCTTGCATGTAAAGGCTTAAAAATACATTTTTATAAGCCTACTTAGATTTGCTCTGCAGTTACTGACTGTGTGTTCTGTTAGTGTTAGCTGGTATTTGCTTTCCAGTTAGGAAACCTTTTTGACATTCTAGCCAGCCGAGAGAGTAATAATTTTTTTTAAGAGAATTAATTAGAATGATGGAGAGTTGCATTTACTTTGTCTAATGAATTAATTGGCTCTGTTTAGCACCATCCTCAGTGTGGGAGTGCCTAATGTCACTTCCTTTCCTAAAGTGATGATCATCACTGAAGTGCCATTTTATTATCTTCCTGGGTCCATACCTCACTTAATGCCATAAAATTACAAAATATTTCTTCCTTGGACCACCATGGAATCCAAGTACACTTTGTAACATACAGTAATAATAGATTTTCTACTGTGTCATAATCTGCAGAAGGGTCTAACTTTGATATTGGGAAATTCTCTACAGTTGAGTCAATTGGTCTCAAACCATTGCCTAAGTCCATACATCTGACTTCATTGTGGGTTCTCTCGGGAGTATTTCAGTTTGTGTGGATAAGATGACGCATGTGGTGCCATTATATGATGTGGCTCGCCATCTTCACAACATGAATATGCTCATTCCTGCAGCAGAAAGTGATGCGCACCACCTGCTTTCTAATTCATCAATACAATCATGTTCAGTAGAGGAGAGTCAAATTTGTGGGCTCACTTAACATGTGAATGTGATAACTAAGATGAGAAAAGAAAGGCACCCATTTAGTTACTTGTTTGTTTAGTAAACTTTATAAACAAGAGCAACACATGTAAGGATAATCTCGCCTTAATTGTCAATTAGCAATTATAGATCAACAATTAATTGCTTTTTATAAAGGAATGTAGGAATGATTATTGATTCTGTATTAATCGTATAATCCCATCATAATAATTTTCAGGGTAAAGGCATCTAGGATTCTGTTACAAGCACAAAAAGGTGAAGCTTTTTCTTGTTTTCCTTATATATGGATTGATCATTGTTTTCTGAGTTTCTTGGCAGTAACTAGCAGCAGTACCTTAAGTGAATTCTGGTTGCCACAAAGTTTGTGTCATACAATGTAGGATTAGTACTTAACCATTCCGGAATCTACACACATTTTTTCATTGCATATCTTGTTAATATAAATTTTCCATTTAGTGTTTCTAAGACTCTGAAACAGTAAATTGTAATGAATTCAAGTATTAAAAATACAACGATACCATGTTGGTTGAGAAGATAATTTGTAGTGAATTAGGTGGGAGAAAATAGTATGAATGGTATGATATGTGTAGGAATTAAAATGCATTTCGTTGTATTTAAGCAAGGATGTTTCATGTCCGCCATAATGAGACCCTCAGGTTCCCATCAAGGCATTTGCTCTTTTGTGGAAGCCATTTTGGCACATGGCTCTTCCATTCCTCCCCTCTCCAAATCATTATTTCCAATAACCAATTGAAATCCATTCTCATAACATAATAACTTCTTTCCTAATCTTATATATTGGACTTTAACTTATTTTTCCTTTCGAAAGGCTGTATTGTAGGTGGTAATCTTACGATTTTCAAGAATCGGCCTATCAAAAACCATCTCTATTGAACTTAATTGTGTTGATTGTGATTCCAACTCATGTTCTTGTCCAATACAAGTTTGTCTACTTTACCGCCTGGGAGGTAGTTTAGCAGTAGGGGCTCTGTCCTGTGCACGCGCGACCCAGATTTGAGATCTAGCGTCTCCTGGTTTGCCAAATAAATATCCAGATATCCCCGCGGGTATATCCCTATGTTTGCTCTCAGCGGGTGTCGTGGTGACGTGTCCCTTAGTTACCGCCAAGTAAATGAACATTTCGCGGCAGGGGGTGATTATCTATATGGTCACACCCAATAAGGATGTAACTACTATCGGTAGCTTCCGACTCCCTTTTTGCTGACAAAAAAAAAGTTTGTCTATTATTTTTTAACGAAAAAATAGTTCAACTGCCAACAAAGTGATTTGCCTCTTGTACACATTTTCGAATTAACAGAAAAATACAGCAACAGTGATAACGTGGCTCTTCACGATTGGTCTTAACTAGCAATTTGACGAGCTGACTACGGTTGCTGGAATGCCCGTGACGTGGGCCCGCCTGAAGACTCGCCACGTGGGCCTCACTTGACTCCGAACCTGGAAGCTGTGGTGCCGAACCAACGATTTGAAATTTTCGAACGTTGGAGCGGCCCAGTTTCTTATAGTTGTTTTATTTGTTATATTATGCCTTGCCCTTTAAATTTATATATAAATATATGTTTAAAAATCGAGTCCGTTCATAATTATAATGGGTGGAACCCAAATCCGTTAATTACAGAATTAACTGATAAATCCAATCATTTAATTGTACTTAATTGTGGGCTTTTTAATTGGACCAAATGAGCCCAATTAAGAGAGATAAGAGATAGGATTTTTTTCAGGTAATTCTCTAAGTCTCTCTTCCTCACTTTTCATGTGAAAAAAATGTAGTTCTTCTCTATACGCATTCCGGTTTAAGGAGACATTTAGGCGGTATATTCGACAGTTGTTGTCATCTGTGGTTATTATAGTTTAGCTATAGAGGCTTGTAACGATCCTCTTCTTCCACTGTTCATTGCTAGTTTTGCTAGAAACAAGGTTAATATTTGGACAATTGTTGATTTATGTTGATTATATTGTTTGTTGGTATGTTGTTTGAGCACTTTCAATATAATTTGTCTCACTTCTCTATATTATAGGTCATCTCCAACTACAAACACTAAAATACAGTAAGTTTACACCAAAATAAACTAGTTACAATAAAAATCCTTTAACTAACTACTCTATTTTTAACAACAAATGAAATATCCTAAACATATTCCTTTACACACCTCTTTTTTTTATTTAACAACTTACACATATTTAGTTATTTTACTTATTCTTTCAACCAAAAATATATTTTGATATTTTTAATAACATATAAAATTTGGCAACTATTTCAATAATATTGGTGAAGATAAAACTGATTTACCGATTATTCAATTTAAATTTGGTCAAATTAATTTGTCTTTTTTGTATTAGTTTTTTTATATTTTAATTGTAAGTTTAATTTTATCATGGTATACTTTTTTTATTTATGTTAAATTACACTTATATGAATGTGTTTATAATTTGTAGAGCATGTGTTTTGTAAAATTTTAATTTTTCATATTTTATTGTAATTCTACTAAAATTAAATTAGCAATAAAATTTAATTAGTAAATACATTGATTGGTTAAATATATAAATTTATCATAAATTAAAAATAAAAAAACAAGTGAAATGAAAAAAAAAATTGAAACAAAAAAAAGATGACATTGCAAATGACGCTCGGTTGAACTCCATATCTAGCACCAATTCCAACTTCTTACACCAATTTAATGTGCGTTAGAGACCCCGTTTCTCTTCTTTTGTCTTCAAATTATCCCACTCTTTTACTGACTACTTCACTGTTTTGAATCATGCCAAGGTGAAGCTAGTCCACTCACAGCTCCAAAGTGAGAGCTTTAACAGCCCTGTACTAATCGCCCAATCAGCAGCCTTTCCCATTAGAGGAAAACTGCTTCGTGAACAACGGCTTCCTTACTGTTCACGGTTTAATTTTTTAATTCTATAAATATACATTCTCTATTCTTTTCACTCACTCTTTCCACTCTTTTTCTCACACTTATTTTTTCATAGCTTTAATGATCTCAATTGTTTGTCACTTTGCTCAATTTTTTTCTCATTTTGTTCAATTTTTTTTTTGCAATTTTTCACCTTTTTATTTTAATCTTTAACAAAATATAGATTCAAATGTTAACCAATTATCCTCACAAAACTCAAATTTTTATGATTATCAAAATCAACTTTATTTATTCATCCTACCAAATTTTTAATTTATGCAAAATTTTGAAAATACACTATATTATTATTTTTAAATTTTCAATTAAATAATTATTAAAATAAATATTATATAATATAATTTTTAAAATAATATTTTAAATTCAAATATTAACTCACAAAATATGTATGTCAAATAAATATTTTTATTATAATTTTTATATTATAAATAAATAAAATAATGAGTAAAATAATTGTGAGTCTCAGTAAAAAATTAGTACATTAAGGAGAAATGGTTTGTT